>JADRCC010164194.1:0-16312 GCA_019843855.1 Hylomyscus alleni
GGGGGGGGTGTTGAATGACCCTTTCACAGGGGCTACATGTGAGAAATCCTGCACAGCATATATTTGCACTACGATTCCTAGTTGTAGAAAAATTACAGTTATGAAGTAGCAACAAAAAAGTGTTATGGTTGGTGGTCACCACAAAATGAGGAACTGTATTAAGGGGTCACAGCATTAGGAAGGTTGAGAACCACTGCTCTGTAGAGATACTCCCTGACCAGTGCTCCCAACCCAAATGGCTTTTCTCTTGTTATTCCCTCTCACAGCCTCATGTTCTTTCCTCCCTGGCATTTATTTCAATTTGTAATTAAATATTTATCCGAGTGATTATTATTTCATGTCCTTTTCTGCAGCTGGGCTGTAATCTCTCTAAGAACAAGGACCAAGCCTTCACACGGCCACCGTTGTGACTTGCATTCTGCACGGACTGAGCGCTTAGTAAACTGTGATGGATGAGATGAAGCCCATACACATCACTTGCTGCTCCCAGGCAAGGAAAGGCATGGATGGCTTATGTACTGCAGGGCCCTTATGTGCTTGTTAAAGACCCATCCCATAGCAGCTGTTCAATGAAGGTTTACTCAGAGAGTGAGACACAGCTCTTCAGGTCCGCTGGACTAGATTCACATTGGATTTCCCATAGCAGATGATGCTTCCTGGATTGCCACAACCTTTGTCAGTTGTCTGCTATTCTGCAACTTGTATCTGAAGGGTTCTGATATCTAGTCAACAGATATATGTTAATTTTTTCTTATATCACTGCCTACCTAGGCCAGGGGTTATAGCTGATAAATCAAATACTATCTAGTACCCATTTTATAAATAAAGTTTTGTTGACACATGATCAGGCCATTTATTTTTTATTTTATTTTTATATTCAATTTAATTTATTTTATTAGATATTTTCTTTATTTACATTTCAAATATTATTTCCTCACTTTCCCCTCCAAAAACCTCCCTCCCCTCTCCCCCTCCCCCTCCCCCTGCTCACTAACCCACCCACCCCTGCTTCCCTGTCCTGGCATTCCTCTATACTGGGGCATCAAGCCTTCACAGGACCAAGGGCCTCTCCTTTCATTGATTCCCATAAGGCTGTCCTCTGCTACATATGCGGCTGGAGCCTTGAGTCCTTCCATGTGTACTCTTTGGTCGGTAGTTTAGTCCCTGGGAGCTCTGGGGGTACTGGTTGGTTCATATTGTTGTTCCTCCTATGGGGCTGCAAACCCTTCAGCTCCTAGGGTCCTTTCTCCAGCTACTCTATTGGGGACCCCGTGCTCAGTTCAATAGATGGCTGTGAGCATCCACTTCTGTTTTAGTCAAGCACTGGCAGAGCCTCTCAGGAGACAGCTAAATCAGGCTCCTGTCAGCAAGCACTTGTTGGCATCCACAATAGTGTCTGGTTTTGGTAACTGTATATGGGAAGGATCCCCAGGTGGGGCAGTCTCTGGATGGCCTTTTCTTCAGTCTCTGCTCCAATCTTTGTCTCTGTATTTCCTTCCATGGATATTTTGATCTCCCTTCTAAGAAGGATCACTTCTAAGAATCCACACTGTGGTTTTCCTTCTTCTTGAGCTTCAAGTGGTCTGTGAATTGTATCTTGGGTTTTCTGAACTTCAACCAGGCCATTTGTTGACATGTTATCTGTGGCTACTTTTATGCTGTGACAGTAGAGCTGAGTAATTACAAGAGGGACTGTATAAACTCATAAATCCTAAAGCATTTATTCCAGTCTTTTACAGGACTCTTCTGATTTCTGGTCCAGCTCAATAGCCTTGACTAATTATCTACCTTTTCTGCAGCTAGGCTGTTCCTTTGTTGAAAGCAAAATTCTAGTCCCTGTATGTTTGTGTGTGTGTGTGTGTGTGTGTCTGAGCCTCAGTACACACAATCTCCACTTCTGTTCACATCTTGTGACTGTTGACACTATCAATTCAGAGCTGAATATATTATTAGGTACTGAGTAGTCACTAGCAGATGAGACACAGTCTGGATCATGAGTGTCCTTGGCTCCTCAGAGGATGGATGGGTAATAAGCAAGTAGCCAAACTCACTGTGGTAGCTTGAGGAGAGGCAGGAACTGTGGGTGTGCACATAGTGTGCCTTTTTCCTTCTGCCAGGACAAATGGCCACCTGTGGTGCCTATTAGCATACCAAAGTGCAGGCAGGGTATCCAGCTTACCCTGTACCAGTGACTCTTCTCAGCTCCTCACCCACACCTTCTCCCTACCCTAAACTTATCTGGGTTAGAAGTCTCACATCCCTGCTTCCCTTCCCCCAGATCTCTTTGCCACATAACCCTGCCATGTCAGCCACACACTCTCTTGGCCTCTTTGCCCTCTCCTCTTTTGGTCCTCCACTTCCAGGTCTTGATCCCTCCTCTTGGGCTCCTCTCTTCTCTGTCTTCTCTTCCTCTCTCCCTCTCCCCCAACCTCTCCTCTCATGGTCAGGTTCAATCTGTTGGTCATGTTTAGTGTACTACTTTCTCTCCCTGTTCTGGGCTCTTCCAGATGCCTTTGGCTACCCATCTCCTCAGCCATTCTTAGGAGCAGTCAAGTCCTCATTTCATAAACCAGGCAGATGTGAGAGCATTCTTTCTCCTAATAAAGCACCATCCACAGCCCGAGGAAATGACTCCATCTAAGTCCAGCTTCAAAGGCCAAGGCGCTTACTGTGGTCACTTAAAGGAGCCCAGGTGACTCAGAGGGGGCTGCATCACTGAAAAGTTTACCCCAGTACCCACATCAACTGCTTCTCTGTAGGCAGTTCCATGGATGAGGCTCTCTTCTCTCAAAGTTGGTTCTGCTTTTGTAATCTCAGAGAGGGCCCCGAGTCCTGTAACTCTTAGCGTCTCTAGTCTTTAGAGTCTCTCTCCTTCCTTTAGGAGGGAACATTTGAATTTCAGGGGAACAATTTACAACAATACTGGAGGGGCCATTCAATCTGCTTAGGCCCAGAGGGCGTTCTGAGGGGAGCCACTTTCAGTTGAAACTAGGATTAGTTACTGCGGGGACAAAATCCCTAGAGCCATTCACTGTATTAGTCAGGGTTCTCTAGAGAAAAAGAACTCAAAGAATGAAAACATACAAAGATATATGGTGTCTGTCTCTCAAAGGAAATCTGAAATTCCAAGAGTTGTCCAGTCCATGAGGTTGGACGCCTCATCTGGGCTTCAGTATAAGCCAGAATCCCAAAGAAGTAGGATCTAATGTCAGTGAAGGAATGGACTTGCCAGTTAGAACAAACAGGCAAAGAGCAAGCTTCCTTCTTCCATGTCCTTTATATAAACTGGCAGCAGGGAGTGTGACCCAGATTAAAGGTGTGTCTTCCCACTTCAAAGGTCTGGATTAGAAGTGAATCTTCACACTCCAAATGATTTATTTAAGGAAAAAAAAAATTCCCTCACAGGTGTGCCCAGCTGCTTGGGCTTTAGGTTAATTCCAGATGCAATCAAGTTGACAACCAAGAGTAGCCATCACAGCATTCTGGGAGGACTTCCGAGTCACATTGCTCTTTGGTCTTTGTGAGTAACTGCAGTACTCCAATTTGAGGTTGGAGGGGCAGAGCAGAGAACAAGGCTGGGCAGGAGAGCAACAAGGCTTTGCCCAGAGAGGCTTGGCAACTTCCTGTTGCAGTTCATTCCCAGGAATGTGGGTGTGAGCCCCAGGGCAGATCAAGGGCTGGTACTGGCCCAACAGACTGGCTGTCACCTGTTGTGATTGACAGATACCTTTTAACAGGTACAAGGTCACCAGAGCCTATGTCCTGCAGGATGATTAATAGTCAGGTAACTGAACACTGTGTATGACCTAGGTGCCATCGGGGGAGGGGTGGGGAGTTCCTCACCTAAGGTTGGTAGATGCCATCTGGATATACAATGTTGCCATGGGACATCAATGCAATCCTGAAATAAGACATTTTGATATTTACAGGTAGCTAACTTTTGTTGAGTATTTGCTGCACATTGGAGGCCTTCTGGCATTGCATTAGGATTTTGTTTGTTTGTCTTTTTTTGTTTTGTTGTTGTTGTTGCCACTGTGACAAAATACTTGACAGAGACAACTGGAGGTAAGAAGGATTCTTCTTTGGGTTCAGGAATGATGCAGTGTGCCATGTTGAGGAAGCCATGACATTGAGCACAGTCCTGGCAGTGCCGTCAGGAGCATGAGGTGCAGCTCACTTCTTCCTTTTCGTTCAGCCCAAGACTCCAGCCTACTAGATGCTGCCATCCACACTCAGCACAGGCACTCCCAACTCTGTTACACCTTTCTAGGAACATCCTCACAGAGGTGGCCGGAGGTGTGTCTCCTAGGTAATTATAAATTCAATCAAGTTGACAGTCAAGATTAGCCATCACAGGCATTGAACATGTTTAATTGTCTCATATGACACATGAATTATCATCATCTCATCTGGCAGGTGGAGAAATGAAGACATGGAGTGTAGAGGGGACACACATGACTGGGAGAGCTGGGAGCTGAACCTTTTCATTTAAGGCCCTGGATGAATCTTTTTCAAAACCCTGGGTAGGGTTGAGGATGCTAAGCAGATGGTTAAATAAAAACCAGAAGCTGCCAGCATTAGACGTTAGACCCCCCAAGGAAGGATTAATGAACGTCATAAAAATAGAATGATGAGAGATTTAAAAACTAGGTTCCTTAAATAAAGAGTGATGTGCTTCTAATAGCCATCTTGTCCTTCATAGACTGAGATATTCCAGGTACCAGATGTGTCTGGGCCGTGGTTCTCAAGATTCAATGTGCATGAGCCTTCCTGGATGCATTTTTAACATGTAGATCTTTGATATTTTAGAGAAAGCATTTGCGTAAATAACCAAAGGCAGAATTTTATCACACAGTCCTGTTTGAGACTGCTCTGAAATGTAGGACCATTTGTCACAAAGTCCCATCAGAGAGTCGAGAAAGATCTGGTCCAGTCTGACAGTGCAGGTGAGGCACTTCATCTGTATCTCTCTGTTTAGGCAAAAACTCTTCCACCTCTTCCCAACCATATGTCCTTTCAGGGAAAGCCACCTGATCTCTATGGTGCCAGATTTCTTACTCTGCCTGTGTCAAGGACCAGATTCATTAACCTTTTTGTTACATGGTATTGAGAAGGCCAGAGTTCTCTAGCCTCAGTTTTCCTTACCTATAACATAGGCAATAATTGTGGTGTTATGAGAAGACCACCAGGAGTTGTAGAGATGGCCCAGAAGTCAAGAACACCTACTGCTCCTGCAGAGGGCTTGAGCTTGGTTCTTAGCACCCTCATCAGGTTATAGCCAACTCTAATTCTAGCCAACTATAACTATAATTCAACAACGCTGGCCTCTGTGGGTACCTGTATTCATGTACACACCCATACTCACACCCACCCATCCACAACACTCAAAAATAATAAAAATATATATATATATATATATTTTTTGGTTTTTCGAGACAGGGTTTCTCTGTGTAGCCCTGGCTGTCCTGGAACTCACTCTGTAGACCAGGCTGGCCTCGAACTCAGAAATCCGCCTGCCTCTGCCTCCCAAGTGCTGGGATTAAAGGCGTGCGCCACCACCGCCCGGCAATAAAAATATTTTTAATAAAAAATAATGTCAAGGAATACAGTTAAGGAATAGTATTGTTTGAAAAGTTAGGTGAGAGACAAGTGAGTGGTCAGGCGGCAATGGACAATTGTCACTTCCCTCTCTCTCCTACCTTGGTTGGTCTGATGCATTGCTTCCCTTGAGTCAATTTAATTCAGTTAATGGGCTCTAGGAGTTAATGAGGTTTTTAAATGTGGTTTAATTCCCAAGAAGGTGGAGGTGGGAGTTTGTTGCTTTCTTTCAGTGGTCCTTTCCGGGCTTCCTCACCCAAGGTTGCAGCAATTATCAGCCTTCCACTTGATACATCCAGGTGGGGTGAGAGGGAAGCCATCCATCTGCTTTGATGTCCTTGGATGGGAATGGTTGTTGCTGTCATTTCATTAGTGGACAACTCAGGGATGAAGACTCACTAAGAAACCTGGAAGGCACAGCCAGACCAGGCTGGCATCTGGCCAGAGAGCATCTAGGTTTCTGGTGACCTTTGGTATCAGCCACAGGAGCCAAGCTTTCTCAGTTTCTTTGGGGCACACTCATCAGTGTACAGAGGACTCTGGGTAAAACCTTTCTGGCTGTTGTTATAATTGAAGCTTATAAGGCAGAAAACTTGTGTGCGGAGAGTGTCGGTGGAACAGTTGTTACCAGGTGAGCCTGTGTTGGCTCACTTCTCATCTCCCATGAGAACAGTCCTTCCTTTTTTGTGTCCTGGAACAGTAGAGTGCTTGGTCTACTTGTGGTATCCACTTGACTAATTGATTGATTGACTTTCTTCATTGCTTATATATCTTTCCATATTGATAATGACGGCAAGAATAATACCAGCCCCTATCTTAGTGAGTCATTATTGTGCACCAGTCTTAAATGGTCACACAATCCTTTTAGTGTGTGTACCTATGGTGTGTATACCATTTTGACAACCTTCATTTTACACATCTCAAAACTTCAAGGTCCTCAGAAAAATTCTAAGGTCATACAACCAATGAAAGGCATATCCCAAGGTTGAGAGTTCAAGGTTAGCCCTCACTTTGTTCTCTGCACACATTTTTATGACCATTGAAGATGAGTACTGTTTGTGTGTAAGCCTATGCGTATGCATGCATGTTCCTGTGGGTTATTCATTTCTTACTGATAATACTGTGTGTGAAGTTTTTGCCATGTTAAAAGATACAGACTTAAGAGGGGGGATATCATTTGAAATGTAAGTGAATGATTCTGAATTGAAATGTAAAAGATGATTAATAAAAAAGGTATGGACTTATTTTATTATTTTTAATGATCACTAAGTACTTTGCAGACATGTAGCTCTCAGAGATTGAACTTAGGTCACCAGCTTTTACTGGCTGAGCCAACTTTCTGACTTTAATTTGCTGATAAAGAACATTTTGAGCCACGTTAATCCTTTGAATCTTCAGTTATGGATTGCACAGCCTTTTTGGATCCTATACTCATTTAGATACATGTTGGGTCTTGCATGGCGACAAACAGCCTAAGGCTCCACATCAAGACTGGTCTGAATCTTAGCCTCATCAGTGTGCCCAGCCTGTGGGGGTTGGTCAGTGAATGCTTGAAATCATCCAATGTTTAAATTATTGCTGAACTAGTAAGTTGTCATAAGATTTAGAGACTTAGAATACCCATTTGTTATACCACAGGTGGTTGGAACAGGGATTGAGAAAGAGCTCAGTAGGGTCTCAGACTATCTATATTGTCTGTTCATTTTTTTCAAAAAATTTTAAATTTAATCTTTGAATTAGGTGTGCCTGTGTGGGGAAATGTATATGAGCACAACTGCTAGTGTAGACCAGAACGGACACAAACCCTCCTGGAGCTGGAGTTCTAGGGAGCTGTAAGCCATGTGTGTGCTGGGAGAAAACTAGGTCCTCTAGAAGAGCACTGTGTGCTCTTCAGTCCCGAGTCATCTCTCTAGCCTCAGCTCATCTCAAGCTCACTTGACCAAGGATTTGCATTTCAATTCATGGGGTTGCTGGCAAGTTACATATTTCATCGTCATGGGTTGAAGGCTTTGGCTCCTCCTGTTTCCATACCCTCCAATATGGCAGTGTGGGAAGCCACAGCTGCACCCCAGGGGGCGCCTGGCACTCCTCCCCCTCCTCAGCTCCACTTAGTAGTAAACAAGACGTGTATGGCCATGGCTTTAGCCTTGGCCACTCCTCCCTTTTGTGAGCCTATCGACAGTGCCCACTGGCAGACAGCGATTGGATAGCTGGAACCCAAGGGAGGGGCTCTAGGAAAGTAAGTTTGTAAGCTGCTAGAGAACGAGAGACAGAGAAGAACAATGAAGCAGCAAGAAAACTGTGTAAAGGAGCCTGAATAAACTGCAAAAGGAAGAGCTCGTGGTCGTGTCCTTCTTGCTGGTCGAGAGGGATGTGACATGGCAGCTTGCCTTATCAAATCAGGAAGGTGGAGAGGCAATGGAAAGTCTGTGGCTAAGGCTGGACCCACAGTCTTACACAACTTAGCATGGGAATGGCATGCCACTACTTTTGTTGTGCTGTGTTGGCTGTCAGTAAGTAGCAGATCCCAGGTACACTCAAAGGATGGGAACTATAGAGAGAGCTTCAAGTCTGGGGCCACTGGGGAGTCTGGCTATGTCAAAAGAATATTTTTTAATAACAATCTTTAATAATATTTGTGTATTTCTTATAGATTCCAAAGCACTTTTAATGAGCACTGTGTTTGTATGATGTGTGCTGCATGTTTTTGTATTTGTATATGTATGTGTGTGTTGTGTTGCATGTTTTTGTGTATGTATGTGTGATGTGTGCTGCTTGGATGTGCATATGTATGTGTGTATGATGTATGTGTGTGTATGTATGTATATGTGTGTATGTGTACTGCACGGTTTTTGTGTGTATGTATGGTTTGTGCTGCATATGTGTGTCTATGTGTGTGTGATGTGTGCTGCTTGTGTGTACATATATATGTATATATATGTATAAATGTTTGTACGTGCATGTATATGGGTGCTACATATATGTGTGATGTATGCTGTATGTGTGTATGTGTGTGATGTGTACTGCATGTGTGAGAATGTATATATATATATGCTTATATATATGTATGATGTGTGTGTGTGTATATATGTGTGTGGTATGAGCTACATGTATGTATGGGCATGTACATATGTAGGTGATCTTGCCTGTGCAGTTTGTGCAGAGGCCAGAGGGCACATTGTCCCTCTCTATTATGCTCTTGCTTGAGACAGGGTTAATCATGAATCTGAAGCTTGTTGAGTTTTGGTGAGGCTGGCAGCCCGAAAGCCCCAGTGATGTGACTGCCTTCCTCAAGCACTGGTGTTCTAGGCACATACAGCCATGCCCAACTTTTACATGGCTCTGGGATTCAAACTGAAGTCCTCATGTATATATAGTAAGTGTGCTCACCCACTGAATTTCTCCCCAGGCCCATAAGCATTATATTAATGCACACAGCCACCTCATAATTGCCAAGGTAGTTAGTTAATTACAGTAAAGGCCTCAGGAGAAGGATATCTTTGTGCACACACTGAGGAAACTGATACTCAGAGAGTCCCAGGAACTAACACATGATCACACAGAAAGAGGAGCCAGAATTTCAATCCAGGAGTTAGTTTAGAGCTTAGGCATCATAAAAAAAGACCATTTAGCTGTGGGACTTGATGGCACATGTTCTCAGACATAAGAGGTAAAAGACAAAAGAGTGGTTAAGACACATGTTGGGGAAGAAAGAGAGGAGACAGGATTAGACAGACTTGTGGCAGAAACAACCTAGTGGGGCAGCTCAAATTTCAGAGGTTCTTATTTTTTATGGTGGGGAAGGAGAGTGGAACAACTCACATCATGGTGGACAGGAAGAGAAAACAGGAACAGGAAGGAACCAGGGCAAGATACAGCCACCAAGGACAGACCCCTAGTGCCTTACTTCCCTCAACTCGCCCCCCCACCCACAGATCCATCACCTTCCCATGGGCTATCCAAATCCCAACTCCATTAATAGATTAAACCATTAATTTCTGCCAGAGCCCACACGATCCAATCATTTCTCGACACATCCTTACAGACACACCATTTAAGTGTGGCCTACTAATCTCCCAGGTGTTTCTCAATCCAATCAAATTGACTATCAGGATGAACTGTCACAAGGACTTTGAAAGTCAGACTTAAGTTTGAATCCTATTCAGGTGACTTGCAGCTGTGTGGCTTGGGCATCAGGCTCTTTCACTCTCCCAGTTGCCAGTGAGGCTGCTGGGAGCCTGGAATGCCCTAACACATGCCTGTGAAGGGCTTCCCCAGGGCTGGACTTGCAGCCTGCATGGCTGCTTGTTCAGGTCAGGAAGGGCTGTTGTTTATAAACATGCACTGAGTGCTTCTCACAGTGCCTTCAGAACCCGATTATTAATTGTCAATGGGATGAGCTCAGGGACTCTCTTTCTGAAGTATCATTTGTGATGGCTATTCTATGTTTGTTGATTCTGCATGCAGAAAGCCACTTGATTAAGAATTGATGAAAAAAAAGCGCCGTAATTCAGACAAATAAAAGATGCTGCTCGAGAGGAAGCTTTGACAAGCGTGAAATGACTGCAAGAGTGTGGTGTCATGGTTAACGGGACTGAATAATTGGCCTAGTGGGAACCTGCCAAGCTAGACAATGGACATCAAGGGAATTTACCCTCCCGGGATGAGGACAGATACCCGGAAGCCCACACTCAGTGGTAGGATGCTAGGCAGATGGTTCCCTCTATTCTTCCCGAGTTGAGAAATTAATAGAATCAGAAGTCAGACAGTGAAATAAATCAAGCCCATCATTAGCTACTCTGGATCGTCAATGAACTATTGTGCTTAAATCATCCTAAATTCTCTGCTCGCTCAGAACGTACTGGGAGATAGGAAGAAAGAGGGGAGAAGAGAAGAGAGAGAAGATGAGAGAAAGGAAGGATGATGGAGGAGAGATTGTGGTAACAATTTAACACCCCTAAAAGCAAACAATGAATGAAACAATGAGACGCAGGCTCTCAATTTACCAATCATATGAATGCTCCGCCTCTTAGGGTGGAGCCAGTGAGGGACCGAAGGAAAGGTGATGGTTTATTAAGCAAGCTAGTCTGTATCTTATGAGCCGTTCTGGGTAGGGGGTGAGAGGACTCTGGTTCCCTACTTCCATTAGGGCAATGGTTCTCAATTTGTGGGCCATAATCTCTTTGGGTCAAGGGGAGCGAATGAACTTTTCACAGGGCTTATATATTCGATATCCTGCATATCTAATATTTACATTACAATTCATTACTAGCAAAATTACAGTTATGAAGAAGCAAGGAAAATAATTTTATGGTTTGGGGTCACCACAAATGAGGAGCTGTATTAAAGGGTCACAACATTAGGAAGGTTGAGAGCCACTGCGTTAAGGAATGATCCTAATACTGAGTTTTTCTATGTGTCAGGCACTTCATATGAATTATCTTGTTTAATCTTTTAATCTTTACAACCAAATTCTTTGGTTTTCTTCTCAGGTTTTAGTCAGGAATTCACCCTGTAGCTCAAACTGACTGCCTAGTCAGACTACTATCCTCCTGTCTCAGCCTCTCAGGTGCTGGGATTAAAGGTGAGAGCCACCACACCTGGCTTTTGTTTTAGTTTTAGATTTATGTATTTATTTTTAAATGTGTAAGTGCATGTGTTTGTGTGTGCCCAGTGTGCATGGAGGCACACAAAGGCATCAGGTCATTAGAACTGGTGTTTGCTGGGCACCAATCCTCAGGTCCTCTGGGAGAGCAGCTAACACTGTATAACCATTTCATCTGTTCACAGCCAACTTGGAGCAAGAGAACAAAGTAATCCAAACTAATGATACTGGAGTCTGGATATCTGGTCAATCACTTGAGGTCGTACAGCTAGGAAATGTCATGCTGAGATTCAAATCCAGGTGTGCCTGCTATCAGACCTTGAGTGTTTTAAAATGCCACTTTTTTCAAAAAGTGATCCATGGACTTCCAGTTCACAGTTCCCCGGGAGTGTTTTTAAAATGTAGCTTTCCGTTTAGTTTATCTGTCTCCCACAGTCGATGCTGGCTCCTGAAGCCCCAGGGTATGCATTCCTGATGGGTCTGACACATACCTGAGTTTGGGAATGAAGACACTGGAAGTCTAGATTTCAAATTTTTTGCTAACTGTTTTTGCTAACTTGCCTTTGGCACAAGAGCACAGGCAATTGTTTGCAAGCAGAATTCTTCTTTAATGTTTTTTTTTTCTTTAATTTATTGAATCTGGCAGCTTGTGGGGAGCAGGGCAAGCCAGGCCTCTCTGCTCTCGGGAATCCAAGCTCCTGTAAAACTCTGGATGTCATCTCTGCTTGCTACAACTTTTCTTCGAGTCTTCAATATAGATGCTTTCTCTTTTAATGGGGACCCTTGTGCCAACAGAGGTCAAGAGCAGGTTGGAAGATTGCCTTATGACCAGCCTTTTTGCTTTGCAGGGCATGGTTGTTTATATGGATTGGCAAGGCACTTACTTACATTTGTATAGATCTGCATAGATTTGCATGTATTCAGGCTGTACTTAGATTTCTCTCATTTGCTTGGCTCTCTTCTTGACTAGACTGCAGGATGTGCATTTGCATATGCAGTATACGCACACTGCAGCCCTCCCCAAGCCTCTGGAAACTTCAAGTTACTTTTCCTTTCCCCCAATTTTCATGTTTGTGACTGTGGTGTACGTGTGTGTGTGTGTGTGTGTGTGTATGTGTGTGTGCACGTGTGTGCGTGAGTACGTGTGTGTGTGTATGTATGTGTATATGTGTGTGTGAGTATGTGTGTGTGAGTATGTGTGTGTGTGTATGCGTGTGTGTGTATGTGTATGTGTGTATTTGTGTGTGTATGTGTGTGAGTGTGTATGTGTGTGTGAGTGTGTGTGTGTGTGTGTGTGTGTGTGTGTGTGTGTGTGTGTGTGTGCAGGCAGGACAGGAGGCTTGAGGCTGATGCCAAGACTCATTCTCAATCACCATTCTACTTTATTAATTAGGGCAAGGCCTCTCAACCAAAGCCAGTAGTTTGGCTAGTTAGCCTGCCTTGGCAGAACTCTTGTCTCTTCCTTTTGACAGGCAGACTTCCACCTCTCTCAACATTTGCGTTGTTTCTGGGGATCTGTAAATTCAGATCTGGGAATGTGTAAATCCAGGTTCACACATTTCCATGACAAGTTGTTAACCAGTGAGCCATCTCCCAAGTCCTGATTTCATGTTAAATTTTTTCCCACTTGTAGAATATTGGTTTGGAGACCCTTACCCAGTTGCTGGGACAGGTGGCGGCAGTGTAGGGTAGTGCTTAACAGCGTGGGGTTTGCAGGGAGATCTGGGCTCAGATCCTGGTTCCTGCACTATTAGCTATTTAACACAGACACACCACTTAGCTGTTCAAGGCACTGTTTTCTCAACTAAGGAGAACAAGGATGGTATCTCTTTAATGGTATTGATGTGAGAATTAAATGCACGGAAGGCAGCTAACATTTGTTTGGAGCCTGACCCTTTGGCTCAGAAAACAGCAGGGATTAACAGCGTTGTTCTCCTGTGTTCACAGCAGTGGAGATGATGATGGAGAAGAGAAAGAGTACTTGAAATGCTTCTCACCTGGGGGCTTTCACTTTTAAAAGAGTTGTTTGCGTGTTACACGAATGCATACATGCCTGTGAAGGTGTGAGCACCTCTGCCTGCGTGCCCTGTAATCTGGAAGCGAGCACTGGGCACCCGCCCTTGTTTGTCATTCTCAAGTGTTTCCCCTGAACCCCACGCTTGCATTTTCTCAATGAGGTGAGAGACAGCGAGCCTTAGAGATTCTCTTGTCTACGTCTCCATCTGAGCTTCGAGTATAGGTATGCCTGGGCTGCCTGGCTTCTTACATTAGTGCTGGGATCCGAACTCCAGTCCTCATGAATGTGCAGCAAGCATTCTTAACCACTGAACCATCGTTCCAGCTCTACCATGGCTTTCTTAATCCTAGAAGATATAAGCATTCAGTAGCAAGGGAGGAAAAATTCCATGTTAGTGTGATTTTTATAAATATGCCCCTGAATTCTTTGGTCTCCTGCTCTTCAGGATGTAGAGTGAAGCCTGTCTCCCTGAGTGTTCACTGAGCTTATTGTCTAGATTAGACTTTTAAGCCATGGTGTCAAAAGACCTGACCTAAACAACTTAAAAGGAAGAGAGATTTGTTTCTTTTGACCCACTGATGCTGAGCCTAGAGTCAGGCAGGGCAGCTTGGTAGGGAGCACAGGGCAGCAGGGAGCACAGGGCGGAAGCTGCTCATGCCAAACAGGAAGTAGAGAAACAGAAATGGAATGAGATGCAGCCCCATAGGTGTACACCCAGTGACTTAAGTCCTCCAGGCAAGCCAGGTCTCCTAAAGCTTTTAAGGACCTACCAAGCTTGTGCCACAAGCTGGGGACCAAGCATCCCCTACCTGAGCCTTTCAGAGAGATGATGCATATGCAGACCAAAGCTCTACCTACCTTCCAATGAATAAAACATGGCAGAAAGGGCTAGCCTGGCTAAGACTAGGTCTCCAAGCCTCTGTTCCTGCCTTGAGTGCATATGCCTTTTTGTTCCTGATTCAAATATTGCTGGTGGAAGCCACACAGCAAGAGGCCCTCTAGAGAGACCCACATGGGGATGTATTAAAGTCTCCTGCCAACAGCCATGTAATTGAACTTGGAAGTGACTCTTCCAGTCTGTCAGGAGCAGCTGAATCTGATAGCTTGGCAGGGACTGTACAAGAGAGCTTGAACTAGGACCATGAAGCCAAGCCTCTCCACAGTCCAGACCTCCTGCAGCGGTGGAATAACGAATGTTTGCTGATTAAATGTGTGAAGCCATTTCTAAGTTTTGGGGGAACTGGTTACACAGCATACCCTAACTGGAGCTGTGGGGGAGACGCTCTGCGCTGGCATCATAGGGGCTGCACCCCTTGCTCTGAAGAGTGAGAGGAAATGATAGGTCGGCTCGTGCAGAACAGCACTGAGGCACGGTGAATTCTAGCTTGCGATTGATTGCCACTTCCATGATTGACGCCTTCATGTTTCTGGCACACTCACCCATGTCTCTGGAGTCTGGACAACCTACACAGTCTATGGATAAATAAAGCTTGCATAAAGCAAAAGATAGTTCTTATCTTACCATTTACCAGGTTTACGGCTGAGGTCCCAGTAACCAAAGACAGAGGAAAGCATTATGCATATATTAATGTATATTTTACATGAATGGAAACCTTTGATGCAAACAGGGAATCCTATGTTAGCTTTATCTGATGGAAATGGGCAGTCCTGTAGAAACATGAAAGGCATGTGCTCTAACAGTTTAATGTGGTTTGGCTGTCTAATGGCAGCAAGTTGTTTGTCAAGAGCCCAGATTCTCATCTGGGACTGTGCATCTTCAATGTTCCATTCCTTTTCTTTGTAGAGAGAAGGAGTAGGGACTTATGCTAAAACTCAGGGCAACTTAAGAGAATTCTTTTATGGCCTGGATTAGGGGAGAAGGACAAGGAAAAGGTGAAAGTGACCCCTCTGCTCCTGGTTTCTCAGTCCCAGAATAGGTGGGATGTTGTGAACCTCACAGTGTGACTACAAATTTCAACAGCTGCTAAAACTAGGCTTAGTCAGTGGCCATCTTCCATAGAGGTTGGAGCAGTTGGGATAGGGGTGATCCTATTTCAGGACCAATGGGAAGCCATGATCTTCTCTTCCATTCATGAAGCAGATAGGATGTTATCTGTTCATTTATATGTATATGTCTGTCTGTTTGCCTGTGTCTATCCCTCCCCTCATCCAGGTGTATTGAGTGGTGTGTGTGAGCCACCGCAGCTCCTTGTTTACCAATAATTTTGAGTTTATATAGTAAGCTAATTGTTTTATGTTAAATACCACAAGCATGAGAGTCTCAGTTAGATTCCCAGAATCCTTCTTAAAAAACAAAACAAACAAACAAACAACAAACCTGGGTGTGGTGTGTGCCTGTGCTGCAGAGGTGGAAGCAGAAGAGTTCCTGGAGCTTACAGGCTGGTCAGAATAGCTTAATTAGTAAGCTCCAGGCCAATGGGAGAACCTATCCCAAGGAGGTAGGTATCATTGCTGAAGATGGCTACAGAGGCTGTTCTCTGGCTTCCACATGCATACACACCACACACATGTGCAACCACGCACACACACAACATATAAATATTTAATAAAAGAAAGACACTGTTGGCAGAGGTATCAGCAGGGAGCAAGGGCAAGGAGAGAGACCCTGTAGTTGAGACAAGCAAGGGGATGCAGGACCAGTCCCTGTGAACCTGGCAATAGCTGGTTTGTTTTTCCTTGAAGTTAGAAGGTTCTAGCAAACAATGGCTCTCTCATGGTGGAGTTTTAGAGAGTGTGACTCCTGAAGGAGGAGAATTCTTTTGGGGGACAAGTCTGGGGTTAGGCTCAACCTGGTCTGGGAAGCTTATATTCTGAAGCAGGAGACAGGAAGAGGCATGGTGTCCTGTCTGCCACTTGGCTGTGAGAGGCAGCTGTTTACTGGGCCCTAACCATCCCCTCAAACCCTCAGTGCTCAGAGTGCCACCTGAACACTCCCTTCAAATTGAATTCCAGGGCCAACAAGCCCTCATGTGGGCTGAGTCAATTCACTTGTGGTAGAAAATCATTAGACAGAATGAAGAACGCAAATGCTAGATTGGAAAAGAGACCCTGGAATGGGCAGGGGATGTGGG
>JADRCC010164195.1:0-35650 GCA_019843855.1 Hylomyscus alleni
ATCATCATGAGAAGTGATTTATATCTGAATCTTGCTTTTCCAGTGTGTTGGAGTATCCAGGACTTGCTGTGGTGGGAGTACTGGGTTCTGATGAGGTCAAGTAACCTTGGTTTCTGTTGGTAAGATTCTTGCATTTGCCTTTCACCATCTGGTAATCTTTGATGTTAGATGCTCTTTCTGTCTCTGGCTTAAGCTTTTTACTCCTCTGGGCTTGTTAGCCTGTGTCAGTCCTCCTGGGAGATCAGCTTTCTCTAGGTAAGACCCATGCACAGACATCTGTGGATCAGCCATCCCTCCTGGGTATAGATGGAGGCAGGAAGACCCTGTCCCAGCTGCTCTGCTACTTCTGACACCTGTGCCTCCTGGCTGTTCCTGCCTTAGAAAGTCACCGGAGATAAAATGGCTATCTTGCTTGAGTCCTGGGGTCAAAGCCCTCCCTCTAATAAACAACTTCCCTGACTGAGAATTGAACCTGGGCCATGGTGGTGAGGTTGCTGAATCCTAACCACTAGACCACCAGGGAAGAGATTAATTATGTTTCATTAAAAGAGAATTCCCTACAATGTATTCTGATCATATTTAACACCTTCCCCAATCCCTTTCATACCTCTTCCAATATTCTCTGCATCCATCTTCATGTCTTTTTGTTTCCCCCATAAACTCATAGAGTCCAATTTGTGCTGCCCAAATACTCTTGACTGTGAGGCCTACCTTGGAGTTTTGTTGACCTACAAGAGATTAGACCCCTTAATAAAAATATTTTTTGCTGTTTCAGAAGCTATCAGTTGTCAATATTTTCTCATCTAGGGGCTGGATGTTGTGCCCAACTTTTCCCTCCATTTTGTTATTTTTCTGGTTTAAGATTGTGCACAGTTTTTGGCAAGCTGTCACAGTTACTGTGAGTTCCCATGTGCATCTGTCCTGTTGTGTCTGGAAGATATCATTTCCTTGTATTAATCCAGTATTTCTAGCTGTTAAAATTTTTGTGACCTCTTACCACTAAGGTCCCTATTTTGATGTGTGCTTGTGTGTGTGTGTGTGTGCATGCGTGTGTGCAAATATGTGTGTGTGCATGTGTGCTTGCATGTATGTGTGTGTGTGTCTGTGTGAGTGTGTGTGTGTGTGTGTGTGTGTGTGTGTGTGTATGTGTGTATGTATGCGATGGAGCTGTCCCATTTAAGGCTGAATCCTCCAGTCCCCCCCTTTTTATTTCTGAATTTCTATCAGCAGTATGTCTTTTGTTAGCTGTCATCTATTACAAAAAGAAACCTGTCCAATGAGGATTGAGAGTTAAATTAACTTTTGGGTGTAGCAATAAGTCATTAGGAGTTATTTTAATACACTGGAGGGTACCTAAGTTTTGAACAGAGGCAGTATTCTCTCTGAACACACAATAGTCTATCTCTTTCAAATTTCAATCATAGTCTCTTAATTATATATTTGTAGTTACAGTAACAAATACAGATAATTTCACAATTACAAATTGACTCATTTATTTAATAATGTGATTTATTTATTTTAATTTTGTGGTCTTACCTAAAATTTTATGTTTCTCTAGGTTGTTAGGACATTTTACTTTTGGTAGTCAGGCATGGTACAAAGGCGATGTGTGCTAGTGAACTTAAAACTCCTTTGCTATAGTCTCAGAAAATTCTCTGCAACACTGTGTTTTTTCTTGTTTCTAAATGCCACAGCCAGTCCTTCACTCCTAGTTTATGTCAGTGTATGAAGGTTATTCAGATACATGTGCACCAGCAGTTAATGGGATGTCAATCTCAGCAGATGCCAATTATTAATTCCTAAGCCAGCAGAGCTCTAAGCTATTCACTATTGCATAATATGAAATTATAATCAGTTGGATGGATCCATTGAATTCAAGAGCCATAAATTCTGAACTACACTCTTAGAACCAAGGGGTTACTTCAGGAAAGGAAAGGAAGAAACCTCTTCCAAGATGACCAAAGAGTAACACATGCTACCTTTGAAGCTGTCAATCATATGACTCAAGGCTATAGTAGCAACAACAGAAAGCAGTGATGAATTTAAGTTGACTGTCCTCAAAATGATTGCTAAACACGACTTGTTTTATGAATAGCAGAAATTGAGAAAAATAAGGAAACATACCTCTTGGTCCCTATAGGTTTCCTTTATGCTTCATTTGCTGTCCATATTTCTGCAAATTTCATTATGTCATAGATAGTTATAGTGCTGGTGCTTTGGGGAACTCATGTGACTTCGTAAATAATGTTAGAAGGGTAAACATCACAAAAGTATTAGTCATGGCTGCCTGTGCATAAAGGTTGGTGTAACTGGTATTATATTTAATCAACAATGTCCTTTGTAAAGCAGGTTTAGGAGTTCTGATGAATTATAACACCAAGCAAACTTTTCCTAGAATAAGCCAAGTACATCTTGTTTCTTTGCTTTTCAAGGAGTCTAGGTCCCCTCTTTCTTTGACAGTGACAATATCAACATAGTTTAGGAGAGACACACTAGGCTGGAGGCTGAGCACTTAGCTTTAAGCTTCATCTCTGCTATAACTTAGGACAACTTAATTTTGTTCTGCATTTCCTTATTGAAAGATGAGGGAATTTGCAATAGGTCTTCTCAAACCTGAGGCCCCTGGCACATATGTAGCAGAGGACTGCCTGGTCTGGTCTCAGTGGGAGATAATATACTTGAGGACCCAGGGAAGGAGGAGGACAGGTCAGGGGAGCACCTTCTCAGAGGCAAAGGGAGGAGGAATGGGATGAGGATCTGTGGGAGGAGGGGCTAAGGGGGAGCAATGACTGTAATGTAAATAAATGAAATAATTTTTAAAAAGAACTATGAAAGAAAATTTGTTAGAAATTCAAGATGTGTTCCTATCCCCCATTTATTTACCCCTTGGTTCAGAAAGTTTAGATAGGTTCTAAAACTTCATATATAGAAGTATGTCAAAGAATATATTATGGCTGACAGTCATTCTTGAAGAAACTGGATTAGGTAATTTCTAAGATCTCTCCAGGACTAAACTATCAGCAAACTTCATTCTTTCCTCTGCAGCCCACTTTCTTCCATTTCTCCAATATCACTGTCAATATCACTGTCAATATTCCCATCACAGACAATGATGGGAATTGGTCTAGGGGTGTTAACATGATCCAGTTTTGACTCTGATTTATACTATTTGGGAGCCCTCGTGGAACCAAGACAACCCAGTCCTAGTGTTTGTTTGGAAGTAGAGAAGTGTATTCACCTTATTGACAAGTGGCATCTGGGGTACCTATTTTGACAGAACCAGAAACTGTAGAGATAGAAAAGAGGAACAACATCTATTAAACCAACCTATGTGTCTATCAGCACAAGAATACATAATGAAAATATACTACATATACAGAACTATTTAGTTATACCTTTTGTAGGGAAATTCATAGAGCTGAAGATAATCTTATTAAGGGGAACTTTATTAGACTCAGAAAGACAACCATTAAACAACTTTCTCTGATTTGTGTATATATGTTTTATTTATGTACATGAACCTTGTATGTATTATATATATACATACATAGATATATGTATATGCATGTATATATATAATACTGTATTATATATACATAATATATAGATATATGTCTATGTATTATGTATATATAATACTAACGATACCAAACTATGTGGGGAATACTAATGAGATGGATTTCAACTTGCTTTATAATGCATGTATCTATGCATTCTATCCAAGCCTTCTTCTAGTCACCTAGATTCACTTTCCTGTGTCACCTTTTAGACTGGGTGCACTTCTCTGATTCAGACAGTGGAAGGGACACTGTCAGTGTCTCCATGACAGAGATTTAATCTGAACATGCAAATTTTGACCATTTTTATAGTTGGGGACTTTGTAGAACTTAAGTATTATCTCAGTTTTAACTTTTGCATATTGTTCCAATTCCAGAAATAAAACCCAAATATGTGAAACAAAAAATAAATCTCCAATTCTGCTTTATTCTCAATTCACTTACTTCTCTCAGTTCATTAGGAAGAGTGTTTTGGTATGTATTGACTGGTCTACTTTTATGTACTTTTTTTTTTTTTACTGAATATTGACTTTCTATCTCCTCTTTAGAAACAACAGAATCTGAATGTTGTTTAGTTTCTTTGCCTTTTAACAGCAGTGAAAGAGCTACAAGATTTTCCTTTCTATCTGGTAAAGAATATATAATTTCTTAGTAGTTTACAATGAGCTTTACAATCTATTCTTTGGTCCCCATAACAAAGCTGTATATCATGGTCCATGTGAGCAATTAGTATTGTTTTAAAAATAAGGGCACTCAGATACAGGGAGGTCAGGTATACCATGTTTATGCATATAGTCATATCAATGTCTATTGTCTACATGGCAGCATCAGGTATATTTTTCGTGATTTTTGTTTGGTTATTATCTGTCTTCTCTATAGTTGGAGGGCAAGCTGATGTGAATAGATTTTTCATATTTACTGCTAGAACCCCTGGATACTAGACTAGTGCATCTCATATAATAAGCACTTTTGTTGCACCATGAATGAGATCAACCTTTTGTTTAAAGTTCTATGATCTTCTAAATTTGCTACAGTTACTCATTATTTTTTACACATAAAACTGTAAAAGATCAGTAATAGGTAGTAATTGATAGAATGTTAGGACCAGGATTGGTTTGCTTACATCCCAACAAAGTAGCTTTATGATACTTTATTTTTACACACTGATGAATCCAGCACCATGGTGTGCCATGCTTTAGGAAGATCCTCAAATGATGATAAGCATATGCTGAATGCGTATGTAATGTTTTAGAAAGTTGTGGAATAGGAAAACAAATTGTCTCCTTTGATTGTGTATCCCCTCATTTTTTAGCTGCTCTCAGGTTTCGTGTCCTTAGCATGAGGTCCCAACATAGTGTGACTGCCAGTCACATCCTCATTCTTCCAATACAGTACCTCTGATCTTTCACTCATTGGTAATGCAAATAGATATCTGTTGCTAGCTGAATGATCATGTCAACTCTTTGATTTTCAACTTCCTTCAGATAACCAGAATAATACATATTTATCAGTTGTATCATATATGTGGTTTGGGCATGCAAATAATATTTAGCTTATAAAATATTATGTGTTGTGAGGTATCAGTATTGTGTTTTGCAGGAAGATGCCTAATACACAAACAAATTTCTAAGATCTTATGTGTTTTCAAATAAAACTTTGAAATGTCTATTTTAGGATTTCCCAGTTAAACTTTGTCAACAGCATTCCATACCTTTAACCAAAATGTAATTTACAGGGTAGGAATTTTAAGAGTCTTGGCAGGTCTATAGGAGACAGATTGTATGTAACTTGTGATTGGGAGGAGAGATTTTTGGAGTTGTGAAATTTACTTTGAAACATGGCTCATCTTAACCATGTTTTCTACCCTAAGTAACTGCTACTTGTGTAGTATTGCATGTAGGTCATGGATACCAGTACCTTATGGTGTCTGGTTTGTCTGAAAGGATTTGAACTCACCCAAGCTAGTTAGAGCCCATTTGGCTCACTTTTATAGTTTCATACTGTGGCATTCTCTTGTACGAAGGTGGTAAAGGGCTATCAACTGAACTCATGTTGTCAAATTAGCATAAAATGCTGATAGTCTGTGACTAGGGAACCAATGTTCATGAGGTGAAATGTGGGGTTTACATAGTTTACAGAATCCCGCATTTGAAAAAGCCGAGGCCAAACCAGAGAGAGTCTTGCTTATATGGAGTCTTGCACTATTTTGCTCTCACTGAAGCCTCTTTGTCAAAACCTGACAACAAGTACCTTTTTCTTAGTTGTGAGAGGCAGAGGTTCTCTTTCCAGGCATTTTTCTCCTCTGAACTGTCATTTTTGAAAGTTATAGAGTGGCAATTGAAACTAAGATTATAGGTTTAAAGAGCCCTTGCTTTTTTACCACTCTGGACAGCCCAAGCAAAGCAAAGAAGTTAAATTTGGCCTCACTCACTATGAAAATTGAAAGTAAGACTTGACAATTAAGTATCTGAAAACAGCCTTTAACTCAGATTCCATGAAAACACTGATGGGGTAGGAGGGTACAATGCACAGTTCCCAAGGAGGCAGTATTAAAGAGGAGAGAAAGCTTTTTAAAGCTGTGCTAGTAGTTTGAATGGAGTATGGCAATGTGAAGCTATAGCCTGTTTATTGTGCCCTGTGAAATGCAACATTCAACAACTTTGTTGCAATTTTAATACTTAGGAAGGCAAGCTTGGGACATAAAGTGATGCTGAGGCTAGGCTAAATTAAGTAGTGAGATCTTGTCTAAGAACAACTCAGATAGTCAACAATCCATGCTCTAAAAAATAGCTGTGTTTAAGAAACAGGTATAATGTTAAATACATATGAGATTAGAATAGAAATACAAACTGAAGACTAAGTACAGATGGGAACAACAGAAACAGTGAAATCTTGTAATTGAACTCTAAGAATTTCAGTTCCATAGAAAACAGAAGAAAACTTATAGCTAAAAGGCTTTTCTTAAACTGGGAAGGTCCGGCATTACCTGGGAAGAGAACATGTCACTATGTTATAACATACAGTTTGGAACAGGATTAAGTCTGGTCAGAAATGTAGGCACTTCACTGAATAAAAATAGGACATGAAGACAAATCCCCTTTGCCAGCAGTGCGTGTGACTCTGACATCCCCTTTATTACCATTGAATTTTCAGGTTGCACAACTGTAAATTACTGTAAGCTATGTATTGGAGGTGTGAATGTGATATAAGAAAATTAGAAGTTATTAAATTCACAATACCTTCAGATAGATGCTTGGAGGAAGAGTATTCTTCTCTGTCTCATTTTCTAGTTAGCAGTTCCTAGTATATTTTATAAAATTTTCTGATATTTCTGAATGAGAGCATAGTAGCCAAGAAACAGATATACCACAGTTTATTCAATCATATCTATTTTAATGCATATTCACCAGATTTCAAGTTTTTGCCATGATCACTTATGTTGTAGGAAATCAAGGCCCATACTTAAACATAGTAAAAGCAATATACAACAAACTAGTAGCCAACATCGAACTAAATGGAGAGAAACTTGAAGCAATCCCACTAAAATCAGGGACTAGACAAGGCTGCTCACTCTCTCCCTACCTATTCAATATTGTACTTGAAGTCCTAGCCAGAGCAATTAGACAACAAAAGGAGATCAAAGGGATACAAATTTATAAAAGAAGTCAAGTTATCACTTTTTGCAAATGATATGATTATATACTTAAGTGACCCCAAAAATTCTGCCAGAGAACTCCTAAACCTGATAACAACTTCTGCAAAGTAGCTGGATATAACATTAAGTCAAACAAATCAGTAGCCTTCTTCTACTCAAAGGATAAACAGGCTGAAAAAGAAATTAGGGAAACAATACCCTTCACAATAGTCACAGATAATATTACATAGCTTGGTGTGACTCTAACCAAGAAAGTGAAAGATCTGTATGACAAGAACTTCAAGTCTCTGAAGAAAGAAATTGAAGAAGATCTCAGAAGATGGAATGATCTCCCATGCTCATGGATTGGCAGGATTAATATAGTAAAAATGGCCATCTTGCCAAAACCAACCTACAGATTCAATGTAATCTCCATGAAAATTTCAACTCAATTCTTAATAGAGTCAGAAAGAGAAATTTGTAAATTCATTTGGAATAACAAAAAATCCAGAATAGCAAAAACTATTCTCAACAATAAAAGAACTTCTGGGGGAATCACCATCCCTGACCTCAAGCTGTATTATAGACCAATAGTGATAAAAACTGCATGGTATTGGTACAGAGACAGGCAGGAAGATTGATGGAATAGAACTGAAGACCAATATATGAACCCACATACCTATGGTCACTTGATCTTTGACAAAGGATCTAAAATCATCCAGTGAAAAAAAGACAGTATTTTCAACAAATCATGCTAGTTCAACTGATGGGTAGCATGTAGAAAAATGTAAAAAGATCCATTCTTATCTCTTTATACAAAGCTCAGTTCCAAGTGGATCAAGCACCTCCACATAAAACCAGATACATTGAAACTTATAGAAGAGAAAGTGGGGAAGAGCCTTGAACACATGGGCACAAGGGAAAAATTCCTAAACAGAACACTAATAGGTTATGCTCTAAGATGAACAATAGACCAATAGGACCTCATAAAATTGCAAATCTTATGTTAGGCAAAGACACTGTCAATAGGACAAAATGTCAACAAACAGATTGGAAAAAGATCTTTACCAATCCTATATCTGATAGAGGGCTAGTATCAAATATATGAAAAGAACTCTGAGTCAGGTAACTTAATAACAAAAGAACAAACATGGTATGCACTCACCTATAAGTGGATATTAGTCCAGAAGCTCTGAATATCTAAGATACAATCTATAAATCACAAGAAACTCAGGAAGAAGGAAGACTGAAGTGTGGATACTTTGATCCTTCTTAGAAGGGGGAAACAAAGTCCTCATGGAAGGAGTTGCAGAGACAAAGTGTGGAACAGAGACTGAAGGAAGGACAATCCAGAGGCTGCCCCACCTAGGAATCCTTCCTATATTCAATCACCAAACCCAGACACTATTGTGGATGCCAGTAAGTGCTGGCTGACAGGAGCCTGACATAGCTGTCTCCTGAGAGGCTCTGCCAGTGCCCAACTAATGGAGAAGTGGAGGCTCACAGCCATTTGGAATAACAAAAATGGGTCCCCCAATAAAGGAGCTAGAGAAGGGAGCCAAGGATCTGAAGGGGTTTACAGCCCCATAGGAGAAACAACAATATGAACTAACCAGTATGCCCAGAGCTCCCAAGGACTAAACCACCAACCAAAGAGTACACATGGTAGAACTTATGGCTCCAGCTGCATATGTAGTAAAGGATTTATGCCCCACTGTAGGGGAATGCCAAGGTCAGGAAGCAGGAGACTAGATTGGTGAGCAGTGTGAGGGGAGAGGGAATAGTTTTTTTTTTTTTAAAGAGGGGAAACGAGGAAAGGGGATAATATTTGAAATATTGAAATGTAAATAAAGCAAATGTCTAATAAAATAATTAAAAAAAGAAGTTAGACACCAGAGAAACGAATAAACCTATTAGAAATGAGGTACAGAGCTAAACAAAGAATTCTCAAATGAGGAATACCAATGGCTGAGAAGCACCTAAAGAAATGTTCAACATCCTTAGTCATTAGGGAAATGCAAACCAAAATTACCCTGAGATTCCATCTCACACTAGTCAGAATGACTAAAAACAAAAACTCAGGTGACAGAAGATGCTGGCAAGGATGTGGAGAAAGAGGAACACTCCTCCATTGCTGGTGGGATTGCAAGTTGGTACAACTACTATGGAAATCAGTTTGGCTGTTCCTCAGAATATTGGATATATTATTACCTGAGGACCCAGCTATACCACTCCTGGGCAGTCTTATTTATAATAACTAGTAGCTGGAAACAACTCAGATGTCCTTCAACAGAGGAATGGATACAGAAAATGTGGTACATTTACATAATGGAGTACTACTCAGCTATTAAAAACAATGAATTCATGAAATTTTTAAGTAAATGGATATAACTAGAAAATATCATCCTGAGTAAGGTAATTCAGTCACAAAAGAACACACATGGTATGCACTCACTGGTAAGTAGATATTAGCCCCAAAGCTCCAAATAGCCAGGATAAAATTCAGACCACATAAAGCTCAATAAGAGGAAGACCAATGTGTCAGAGCTTCAGTCCTTATTAGAAGGTATACAAAATACTCACAGGAGCAAATATGGAGATAAAATGTAGAGCAGAGACTGAAGGAAAGATCACGGAAAGACTGTCTCACCTGGGGATTCACCCCATATAAAGTTACCAAACCCAGACACTATTGTGAATGCCAAGAAGTGCATGCTGAAAAGAGCCTGATATGGTTGTATCCTGAGAGGCCCTGCCAGAACATTACAAATATAGAGGCAGATGTTCACAGCCAACCATTGGACTGAGTGTGGGGTCCCCAATAGAGGAGTTAGAGAAAGGACTGAAGGAGTTGAAGGGGTTTGCAACCCCATAAGAAGAACAATATCAACCAACCAGACGCCCCCCCTCCCCCCGAACTCCCAAGGACTAAGCCATCAACAAAGTAGTACACATGGCTCCAGCTGCATATGTAGCAGAGGATGGCCTTGTCATGCACCAATGGAAGGAGAGGTCCTTGGTCCTATGAAGACTTGAAAGATACCCCAGTGTAGAGGAATTGAAGATGGGGAAGTGGGAGTGGGTGGGTGGGTGGAGGAGCGAGGATGTGATAGGGTATTTCTGGGAGTGAGAGAAACTGGGAAAGGGGATAACATTTGAAATGTAAATAAAGAAATTATCAATAAACAAAAGAAAAAACCTGTAAACCAAGAAAAACAAACAAACAAACAAACAAACCAAAACAAGTGTCATTGCATATTAAGCATAGTATAAACTCCATTTCAAGAAACAGGTATAATACACAATTTTGTATTATTTGCAACTAATTTAAAATAGTAAATACAAAACTTCCATATACTCAAGATTAGACAAGGCTGGGTGGTGGTGGTACATTCTTTAATTCCAGCTTGGTATGCACTAAAATGGTGTTCTGATTCATGCCTGCTACAGGGATAGGGCCACTTGTGGAGGTGGGATGCATCAAGTCTGACTGCCTGTACTCCACAGAGATGTTGGGCTGTTGTTGGCTGTGAGAAGCCACAGGATCCTGCTCTGGGAGTGGGGGAGTTGGGATCAGTAGTCTGGACCTGCATAGAAGCTGGGAGCAGCTGGTTCTCAAGGCTCTTGGATACAGTTTCCACAGCTGGATGCCACAGAAAAGCTGAGAACAGAGTGTTGGCCTGCAGCCTGGCTTTAGCCTGGGGATGAAGGGAAAAGAGCAGGAAAAGAGCTCAGGCTGTGTCCTAGAGTTCAGCTTGGCTTGGTGGAGACCTTAGCTGAGAAAGCAGAGAGGCCTCCCTCAGGAGATTAGACACGACTCTTTAGAGAAAGACCTGCTCCATTGTTCCCCATGGCAGATCCTGATGAGGAGAGGCAGTCCATGGTTTTAAGATATTTATTGTCATGGCAAAGAGTTGTATTGAGTAAAACCCTATCCCACTTTCTCAGGCAGGCTTGGGGTTAAATACCTTTTGAAGGGGAGAAGTGTCTGGGAAGGGGAGCTAACAGGCTAGTAGAAGCACAGAAAGGGAGGGAGAGAGAGAGTAGAGAAGGAAAGGCCGACCATGGCCACGTGGAAAGAGTAGGGAAGGGAATGCAGAGAAAGGGGAAGCAAGAGGGGAAGAGAGAGAACCAAGAGTAAGAGAGTAAGAAAGAGAGGAGGGGGCAAGCAGCTCCTTTTATAGTGGGCCAGCTTCCCAGGCTGTTGCCAGGTAACTGTGGGGAGGAGCATACCTGGCTGTTGCCAGGTAACTGTGAGGGTGGAGCCCAGACAGAATACCAGGGGCTTGGAACATTGCCCTATGTGACTGATAGTCACAGAATTATGGAGAGCTGAGGCCTCCTGTCAGGAGTCTGGTGTTAGGGGATGTGGCAAACACCTCTGTCCCTTGCAGGAACACCTGCTAGGTCTCCTGGGTTTAAACCTAGTCAAACCAGAAAACAGACTTCCTTTCACATTCCCACAGCTCGGGAAGCAGAGGCAGGCAGATCTCAGAGTTTGAGGCCAGCCTAGTATGTAGAGTGAGTTCCAGAGAAATCCTGTCTCAAAAAATGTGGGGCCTGTGTGTCTATCTAGTCCTGCCTGGCTGAGGCTCTCTGCCACTGATACCTGATTCTCTCTGCTGCTGATACCTGGAGCTACACGGTGCATTAGTTAAAAGGAGGCAATGCATAAGAGAGATATTTTATTATAGGAAAGAGAAAATAGGCTGCTCATGGAGAGAGAAAGTAAGGAGAGGAAGGAGAGGAGAAGAGAAGGAGAGAGAGAGAGAAAGGAGAGGAAGAAAGCAAGAGAGCAGGAGAGGAGAGCAAGAAAGAGAACAAAGAACAAGAGAGGAATAAAGGAAGCAAGAAAGGACAAAGAGCAAGAGAGAGGAAGAAGGCAAGAAGGTGAGAGGGGGAGGGGGCGAACTGCCGCTTATACTGTGAGGTGTGGCTATCTGTCTGTGGGGCAGGCCATGCCTCTTTGTGGTAAGATGACTGGGGGTAGGGTCCACCTAGTATGCTGGGCGCTCGGGGAATTGTCTACCTGACAGAGCACACATCTCCTACAGGTGCAGCTGTGAGAGGTTGAGACTGAAACAGTAGCCAAGGACTCAGGAGTTCTGATTGAATGCCTTCAGTTCCTTGCAGGCCAAGATGTTACCAACTGGGTCACTGGAGTTCAGACCTATTACTCGACTGGGCCTAGGTTGCCTGAACAGACCACTGCCCTACAAAAACAAAAAACATAACAAACAACAATAACAACAAAACAACAGCAGCAATAATATTTTTTAAAATAACAAAACAATTCTTTTTTAGTTTTAAAATTGCATGTATGTACTTGTGTATATGTGTGAATGTGTGCTAGAGCACTTGTGTTGGGGTTAGATAAAAATTAGTGAGTCTGTCCATCTCTTTCTTTGTTCTATGCTGTTCCTTGGAATGAAACCCAGGCCATCAGTCTTGACAATAGGTGGCTTTATTCATGCAACCATCTTGCCTGTACAGATAGATATATACTATTTATACCCATTCAATTCATGATTTTTTTTATTTTTAACAAATAGATATGGAGTAATGATATATTTATACCTATCTTTAATAATGGTTAGATCAACATATAAAATGACAGAGGTTATCTTTTTAGTTAAAAATCACTTGTCTATGGGGAAAGAAATATTATTTATATTATCTCATTTTTCATTACATATGCAAAAATGGAATGAAAACTTTAGAACCCTTGTTGAAAATACTTCCTGCTAATATTTTTAGAAATTTGTATAGTGCTCTTAGAACAACAAACAACAAAAGGCACTGACATTTGCAGGTAAAATTGAATTCTTGAGTTTAGCATTTTAAAAAAAAAGCACAATTCCTGAATTCATACAAATTACAATGAAAATGAACTGTTTGGTCAAACTAAGAAATGTTGCTGAAATTTAACCAAGAAAATATAAAGCTTCCTAATTTCTATTAGATGAATACCTTATAGAATTAGAAAATATAAATAAGAGGAGAGTAGAAAGAAAGAATGAATATATCTATAAGCAAATTAGCCAACTAGATAACCAATGGAAACAACAATGGAATTAAAAATACTTTTTTTTAAAAAAACAAAAGAATAACAAGTCTAGCTTAATACAAAGGAGAGGAAATATTCTAGAAAATTAATAATGATAAAAAAACATGGAGAATGTTTTCCAAATTATATATATATATATATATATATATATATATTCTTAAAAATGTAATAATATTGAATTTTTGAATAGAAAGTCTTCCAGATGAGATAATCAAGTCTAATACCAGTGAGTATAAAATTCTACATAGAGTGTTTCATAATTTTAAGTCATATTTTATAAATTTTCATATTAATTTAACATTTTTCTCCTTTGAATTTCATTTAACATTTTGTGTAATTTCATATTTGTATATATATATTATATTTATTTCATCATCTCATACTCCTACCCTTCTTTTAGTCAATCTCGTATCTCCTCCATCCCTAATTCACAGCTTCTTCTTTATTATGATTATAGATATATGGTGTCAATAAATATATAAATATAATATGCAGAGTAAATTTAGTGTTGGTTGTATGTCTATATTTTCCAATCTGACCACTTGGTATTGGATAGCAAATTAGGAGTTCATCCCTGAGGAAGACTGGTTCTTTTTTAGTGGCCATTAATTATCTACTGTTGCTCATCTAGAGTTGAAGTCTCATGAAAACCTCATGGGTCTACTAAAATTAGGTGACTAACCCTGTTGAGGAAAAAAAAAACAGATTTAAGTTCACTTGGCAAATTCACCCTTAGGGAACTGAATCCCTTAAAGAGAAGACTAATTGTCAAAATCATGCTTTTGCTATGTCAACTCTTGAGACTGGAAAGATTTGAAGGGTTTCTTGTTAAAAATGAGTTTGCTTATATGTAAACTTTGGTACCAAAAGAGACACCAAAGTACAATATGTAACTGTGTTTCCTGAAAAGAGAAAGGAGAGGGGGAATGTGAAGAAGATCAAAGGGTACTCTGCAGTTAACACCCACCACTGACCACTCACAAGAATGAGTGGCTCTAAGCATCTTAAGACTGACAGGAAAGATGAAAGTTCAACATTAAATTCAAGAAGTGGCATTAAGTACCATAGCAGTTAATTTCCTATAAACAATAATTCTAAAATTTTAAGGCAAGTTAGGATTTCCTCACAACCATAACAATAATATAATCTGGGCTAAGGAAATATGTTTTAATTTAGGAGCCTGGAATGTGGTAAAAGAAGCATGTATATCTTCTCCACCCATGACACCAGTCACACACCCATGATATTAGTCACATGCTCTCTTCCTAATCCATCTTTACTAGCCAGCTTCTTCATTCCTATTTCATACATGTAGACTCATCACAACACTAATGGGTGTAACTCTATTTTATGAAACTTATCCTGATAAGGAAAAATCAGAACTTTGAATTGCTACCATGTGACTGCTGTTATTTCTTCCATTGATCATAAAGATTGTAACTGAAGAACAGACACCACCTCTGACAAAATGGCATATTCAACTGTAAGCAATGCCATCACCTATTGTCAGGCTAATCCCCAGAATTACTAAGTTCCATTTTAGTATATCTATTTATGCTGTCATTTGTCTAGATCTTGGTATGATTACAATATTGTTGAGATTTCATGGGTGCAATATTTTTGTCATATACAAAAGGCAGAAACTCAACAGACATCCTGGTCTTGTTGCTCTTAAAATATCTGGGACCCATGAGGTGCTGAGAAGAAGGTATATTCTTTTGTTTTAGGATGAAAGTTCTATAGATATCTATTAAATCCATTTGGCCCATAACTTCTGTTAGTTTCATTGTGTCTCTGTTTAGTTTCTGTTTCCATGATATGTCCTTTGATGAGAATGGGGTATTGAAGTTTCCCACTATTTTTGTGTGAGGTGCTATGTGTGCTTTGAGCTATAGTAAAGTTTCTTTTATGAATGTGGGTGCCCTTGTATTTGGAGCATAGATGTTCAGAATTGTGAGTTCGTCTTGGTAGATTTTTCCTTTGATGAGTATGAAGAGACCTTCCTTAACCTTTGTGAAAACTTTTGGTTGAAAGTAGATTGTATTGGCTGGTTTTGTGTGTCTAATTGAAACAGGCTAGAGTTATCACAGAAAAATGAGCTTCTGTTGGGGAAATGCCTCCATGATATCTGGCTATGGAGCATTTTCTCAGTTGGTGATTAAGGTGGGAGGGCCCCTTGTGGGTGGTGCCATCCCTGGACTGGAAGTCTTGGGTTCTATAAGAGAACAGGCTGAGCAAGCCAGGGGAAACATGCCAGCAAGGAACATTTCTCCATGTCCTCTGCATCAGCTCCTGCTTCCTGACCTGCCTGAGTTCCAGTCCTGACTTCCTCTGGTGATCAACAGCCATGTGGATGTAAGCTGAATAAACCCTTTCCTCCCCAACTTGTTTCTTGGTCATGATTTTTGTTCAGGAATAGAAACCATGACTAAGACATTGATTTTATACAATATTAGAATGGCTACTCCAGCTTGTTTCTTGGGACCATTTGCTTGGAAAATTGTTTTCCAGACCTTTACACTGAGGTAGTGTCTGATGTTGACACTGAGGTGCATTTCCTGTATGCAGCAAACTGCTGGGTCCTGTTTACTTATCCATTCTGTTAGTATATGACATTTTTTAATTTTATGAAAATACTTTTTTTAACTTTTATGGCATTATGATGAGAAAAGTTACATGATTTCAATTTATCTGAATTAGTTAGCATTTGAAAACATATTTTAAGTAAATAGAATTAAATCACATTCTTGTTTCCCTTTTGTACCCCAACTCCTCCCAGAGACTCCCTTCAATACCTACAATATGTTTTTTGTCATATTCTTTAAAATTTATAAAATATTATAATAATAAAATAAGTATTATAAAAGTTGTTTGATATAAAACAGCAATCAATTTAACAGTCTTACAAAGATGCTCATCTACAGCAATAGTGAAAATACATTTGTCTCAATATAAATTTTAAATAATTCCAAACATATTAACTGTATATTTCAAAATAATACATCACTGCTAGTATTTTCTTAAATGAACATAAATATATAAAGTCTTTTTGTTTGTTTGTTTTGCATTTAGTAGAGTTTAAAATCTTGGCTCTTATTGTGGTACAAGCCCTAAATAAGAACAATGTTTAGACATTGGATTTCATTGTAATAACCCTATATTTCAATGACCCTCACATCACCAAATGATTTTACCTCCATCGTAGCTAAGCTGAGAGTCAACAGTTCTGCTGCACCAAGGAATGAACTGTAGGCACAGTTTTTAGATACAGATTTCCTGCTATGATCAAAGCTATTTGACTTGAGTGAGTCACTTTATTCTCAGCCCACAGAGAACAGGTTACATTCATTTAAGAAATGGTGTATGTATTAATACGGTCTGTCCATAAAGTCATTTACCAACTGTTTCAATGAACAATGGTTCTGCTTGGAGAGTGGGACAGACATTAGGTGAGGGTAAGAATTTGGTTCATTAGCTGTGATCATTTGGAAAAGCATTCATCCTAGAGAAAGAGTAACTTATAATGTCCATTGACGTTACGAGATATTAAGGTATAGTGATTGTGCTTCCTTTTATTTTTGATGTTATTTTTATGTTTGTGTGGCTATCTTATTTGGGGTTTGTTGAAAGATTGCTTTCTTGCTTTTTCTAGGGTGTAGCCTTCCTATCAAAGGATAAATTGGCTGAGAAAGAAATTAGGGAAATAACACCCTTCACAATAGTCACAAACAACATAAAATATCTTCATGTGACTCTAACCAAACAAGCAAAAGATCTATATGACAAGAACTTCAAGTCTCTGAAGAAAGAAATCAAGGAAAACCTCAGAAGGTGGAAAGATCTCCTATGCTCATGAATTGGCAGGATCAATATAGTAAAAATAGCCACTTTGCCAAAAGTAATCTACATATTCAATGCAATCCCCATCAAAATTCCAACTCAATTCTTCATAGAGTTAGAAAGAGCAATTCTCAAATTCATTTGGAATAAAAAAAAAAAAAACCAGGATAGTAAAAACTATACTCATCAATAAAAGAACCTCTGGGGGAATCACCATCCCTGACCTCAAGCTGTACTACAGAGCAATAGTGGTAAAAACTACATGGTATTGGTCCTGTAACAGGCAGATAGATCAGTGGAATAGAATTGAAGACCCAGAAATAAACCCACACACCTATGGTCACTTGATCTTTGACAAAGGAGCTAAAGCCATCCAGTGGAAAAAAGACAGCATTTTCATCAAATGATGATGGTTTAACTGGAGGTCAACATGTAGAAGAATGCAAATTGAACCATTCTTATCTCCTTGTACAAAGCTCAAGTCCAACTGGATCAAGGACCTCCACATAAAACCAGATACACTGAAACTAATAGAAAAAAAAAATGTAGAGAAGAGCCTTGGGCACAGGGGAAAATTTCCTGAACAGAACACCAATGACTTATGCTCTAAGATCAAGAATTGACAAATGGGACCTCAAAAAATTACAAAGGACAAAAAGGCAACCAACAGATTGGGAAAAGATCTTTACCAACCCTACATGTGATAGAGGACTAATGTCCAATATATACAAAGAACTCTAGAAGTTAGACTGCAGCGAACCAAATAACCCTATTAAAATAGGGTACAGAGCATCTAAAGAAATGTTCAACATCCTTAGTCATCAGAGAAATGCAAATCAAAACAACCCTGAGATTCCACTTCACACCAGTCAGAATGGCTAAGATCAAATACTCAGGTGACAGCAGATTCTGGTGAGGATGTGGAGAAAGAGGAACACTCTTCCATTGCATCATTTTATGTTTTCTTTTTATGGATTTAAATGCTTGAGTTACTTCACAAAAGTGGAATCACATAGTAGCTGACTTATTTCATGTATCATACTGTTCTCAAGGTCTATCCATGCTTTTGTATGTATAGCACATTTTCCTTATCTATTCATAAACCAGTAGCCATTTGAGTTGTTTTATAAAGAACATTTTTAAGTATATATTTATAAAATTTTCTTATAATGCACATTGGTTTGAATCTTTCTTTTTGATATAGAATATATGGTAAAGTATCTATACTGGAAAAATTATGTAATATCAGTTGGTGATTTTCAGAATTATATTTTCATTAATTTAGACACATATGTTCTCTTATGTAACCATAATTTCCAGGGTTATTTTGTCTTATTCTTGTAGATGGATAGTTTCTATACTTTACTGTTCAGCTTTTTGCTAGAGCTTTTTTATTACCCTTTGAGAAAGCTAACTCTCATTTTCTAGTATTGTCATCAAGAACTATCTATTAGAAGTTTCTAAATTGTTGCATCATTCCAAACTCTTTTCCATTTGTTTATCAAAGAATTATGTAAGAATTTGTTGTTCATTTTAATTTTTGAAGATTCTTGGGAAAACATTGCTTTATTTTCTTCCACTGTTAAATATTCTTCATATTTTATTTATTAGAAGATTTAAATATTTTCTATCTCCCTTTGTTTGTTTATTTTATTTTATTTTATTGTGGTGCTGGTGTTTGGAGCCAGAGCTTGCACATTCTAGATAAGTGCAATAAAACTGAGCTCCAACTCTAGCCTTGCTCAATTCTTTATCTTCCTCAATTCTGCTTATATTTAGATTTCTTTTGTCTGTCTTTTATATATATCATATCATGGCATTTTTGATTCATTAAAGCTTCCCATTTACCTTTCTCTTTTATAGTTTTAGAATCTTGTATTCTGTCTTCTATTGATGTTTCTTTAGTATCACTATTCCTTTGTGAAATTGCAATTTGGTTTTAAAATATTTTTCCACTGATTATTTTTTAGTTTGAATGAGCAGTATATATATATATATATATATATATATATATATATATATATAATTGTGTGAATATATGCACATGTACATATATATAATTTTACTATATGTTTGAGTGTTTAGCCTACATGGATGTCTGTGTATAGACCCAGTAACTATAGAAGTAAAAAAAGATAATAGGTCTCTTGAAACTGGATTTATGGATGGTTGTGAGCCACCATATTGGTCCTGAGAAATCAGTCCAGGTCTACTGTAAGAGCAGGGAGTACTCTTAACCACCCAGCCATTTGTGAGTAGTATTTTATCTGTAATGGTTCATAAATCCAAATCATTACATAAAATATTATTTAACAATTTCCCTTTTGTATGGTACTGGGAAGTATACCCAGCGCTTCACATGTGTCTTATGCAAGTGTTCTTCTAGCAACCATTTCCTTTATCCATTTTTTTTTTTTTACATTGAGGAAATATTTCTTTCTAACTTCCAGGCACTTTTTTGGTCTAAATTTATATATCATTTCCCTTGTAATATTTGTACTACTCAGATCCCCAATTGCAACTCTTACAGCTTTCAGTGATTTCGTGATTATAGCACTTGCTTTCCAGTTTTGTAAATTCTTGTTTACTTGTCTGAAAACTAGCCTGGATGTTTTGGCAAGTCATGAGTTGTGTTTATTGTTCTTGTTCAGTCATGTATTCCCAGCATCTAGCCTGTAATAACCCTTCCATTTATGTCCTAAATTGTCTGGAAGGGCTTCTAGATGAAGCTCATCATCAAAAAGGATACAGCCTTACAAGTTGCTAATTGCAAACATGCACTGAATCCATAGCATGATGTTGGAAAAAAAACTGTTCTTACTCTCCCCAGTTTTTCAGTCAGTTTTCATGCAGTTCAGCTAGACGAAGTAGAAGTCAATTTTCTTGATAAGTTCCTTCTTCCTTTCTATGATCCTGTTCATTCTCAAGATTTTGTTTCTTTCCATACCAATTAAATCAAGAGCTGGGCAGTGGTGGCACACACCTTTAATTGAAGCACTCAAGAGGCATAGGCAAGTGCATCTCTGTGATTTCAAGGCCTGTCGGGTCTTCAGAATGAGTTCCAGCACAGCCGGGCTACATAATGAAACTCTGTGCTAGATCCCAGCTCTAGTGGGGTTCTGGAAGCTGAGGACGGAGGTGTGATGACAGCAAAAGTAAGACACTACCTCTTATTGACATTCAAGCAAATAGACCTAATAGCTCAAGTTATCTTTATTTGTACAGTCGCAATCCTGCTTTCTGAGCAGTGATATTATTGGCTATTTTATTTAAAGAAACCATAACATCAGCATTATAAAAGCCCCTTATTGTAAAAGTCCCCCAATAGTTTCCATTCTTCCTTCCCCCTCCCACTGGTCAATCACCCCTTAACCTTACTTTTCACTACAAAGCACAATTCAGCAAGCCAAAATAAATGTCTAGGCAGGAATGTCCTGTGGACAAGAGCATATACCCAGCTGGTAGCAAATATGGCCACAAAATTTTGTCAGGTGAGAGACAGATTAACCATTTGTGGGTATAAGTCCAGTCATCAAATAGCACTCCCCTGTCAATATTTTTTAAAAAATTGCAGGCAGTTACATATTCATTGTACGAAGCAACTTTTCCTAATATACACCTATCAGTTTCTGATGCCATCTTTCCAAGAAATATTTTTTTAAGTTTCTATTGATCAGGTATAACTTCCCCATTTTTAGGTCTCTGTTGATCAGACATAGCTTCCTCAGAACAGTTATGAAAGCAGAACCCATTGCTGTCCACAACTGGCACAGGCTTACTCAGTGTGACTGCAGCTGCTTCTCTAGGGACATGATTACATGTCCCAGAATACCCCGAATTAATGGTTACATCTGGAGGATGGATAGAGGTAGAGAGTAGAGAGGAGGACTTTATACCTCAAAATTCAAGCAATGGAGAAAAACACAAAATCATCCATGTGAATTTCAGTCTGTATGATCTAGGCCTTGCCTACTACCTACACAGTGAAACTGATTATTGTTATGAGTATAAACAGCGTAGCGAAAGCTAGGGGAACTTGTAGCACATGCAATCTAGGTAATAAGTGCAGAGGCCACCAAAATTCACCACAGGTCCTTGACAAGTAGGAAGGGGTTTCCTATGGACCTTGCTACCATAGAGGCCCATCAGTGAAACATTAGTATGCTGTTCCCTGCAGATGTCACTGCCAACCTTGTCTTGAAAAAACAACCAACCAACCAACCAAACAAACAAACAAACACACAAACAACCAAACAACCAAACAAAAAAGAAGTTAAACCAAGGATTTTTATTTGCTATTTAAACTTCATAGATGTGGATGGTACAGCTCCTGGGCTGAGCCTGGATAATGGGGAGAGAGGATTCCATACTGCTATAATAGTTCTAGTGCCCATATCCATTGAAATACTGTGTGGCACAAAATAGAGGATCCTAGAAAACCTCAAATTTTGAGGTATAGAGCTGCCTTCTTCTCTCTCTACCTCTATCTATGCTCCAGATATAACCATTAATCCTGCGTATCATGGGACATGTAATCATGTTCCTATAGAAGTAGCTGCAGTCACATAGAATGGGTTCAGAAAAGGGTGGTGGCTGCTTCTCCAGTGTTTATGGAAGTTCCCTCAGTTGCTAACAGACTGGAACCTCTCCATAGTGCCAGTAATTGGCTACTCCAGAGCTAGTGTACATTCCCATTGGTCCAAAGACTGTATACAAAATGCTTACTGCTGCCCAATACAGTAGATCTACACTGAGATGCTGGTCTCTGGAGTCTGTTTCCTGGGTTTGTGATTTCATCCCTCCTGCCTCTCTCATCCTTCCTGGATCCTGGTTCCCACACATGGACTGAAGCTATTTAGAATATTTGTATACTTACAGTCTTCTTTTAGCAACATATTTAAATGTTTAATCATCTTTTCTTTTTGCTATGCTGACAATGAAAGCCAGGGTTTTGAACATGCTAGGCAAATGTTGTACAGTATTCTACATCCCTAGTCCTTCATTTATTTATGGGTGGTTTATCTATAAAACATGCATGTGAAGGAGTTTATAGATAAGGTTAATTAAATTGAGAAGACCTACAATAATTGTTGGTGACATTGTTCCATGGGCAGGGACCCTGTACCCAATTGAAACAGAGAAACTTGATAAGCAACAGCATTCTTTTAGGTATGCTACTCAGAAAGAATAGAATCCACTCTAGTGTATCCATAGTATATTATTTTTAAGATGACAGTTAACTTGCATTTGTTTTACTACTAATATTATTTTAATATATTAGTAGCAAATTGTCATGGATAAAAGAATAATTTATATTATATATATATTTTGTCATACTTCTTACTAAACTAATGATATGAGCTGTTGGAAAAATGACATCTAGAAAAAAACCTTGTTGATCATGGTATGGTCATACAACTTTAATGTGTAAAAGTATAATATCTGGAAAGTACAGTAAAATGAGGTTCTTTTGTATGTGTATCTGTATATGACTATATACTTGCTTTCCAGGTGACTGATGACAGTAACTGAATGTGGTGGACATTGTAAGACTGAAAGGAACCTCTTTCCAGAGTGATCTTTCATGCTTGTTCCAGTGCCTACAATTCTACTATTTGAACTGTGGCTTTAAGCATTTGAATGATTACCTGAGATTTAATTCTGATCTTCTTATACACAAGTAGGGGGCATGGGACACTACTGGATTATTTTGGATGGTTCCTAGCTTGGTGATGTCTTTTTATACAGTAAAATCACTAGTGATAGAGAATGGAAAAAATCTAGAGGCTAGAATTCTAGTAATATGAAAATATCTCACTAAAGAAAGCCCATGGACAGTTCTGTAAAGTTACATTCCAGATTGGTAGAATTACTCCCTTCATCAGCTTGGTTTTGTTGTTGTTGATGATGATGTTGGTGGTGGTGTTTTTGTAGTTTTAGTGTATCAAGCTTGTTTTTTAACCTTTTCAATGTCCTTGTATCATCAGCTCTGTGCCCCTTTCAGCTATGTTGCTGCTTTATTATTTTTGAGCTATCCAACAGGAAACAGAGAGGCAAAACAACAAAAGAAAAGAAAACTAGCAGAGGCTCCAGGGCTTAACATTTGGAGTATGAACTTCTGTTTTTCAGCCACAAACATGTGTGAACTGAGGCCAAACAGACAACAGTTCTAAAACTACATGAAGGTCTTAAAATAAGTCTATCCTGAATAGCAGCTATCATAATTTCTCCTTTCCCTTCTCCTATGTTCTTTCTGTAGTATTGTCCCATTTGCTCAGGACAACTTTTCATGAGGACTGATGAAGGAGCTTTACATAGACTATTTTTTTTAATTCTCTAACTCTTCTCTAGAGATCTTGCCAATGATAATTAATGGTATTTATGCACTTTTTCCTCAGGTGTAATACCGTCTTCCTAGCTTCTCCCAATTTTACTGTTCTTTAAGATCTTGTTAAGATCTCACCTACTCCATAAAGGCTTCTCTGATTCCTCAATGTCACCCTTATTTTGATTCCTGAACCTGAGCTTTGTGAATGTTAAACAAGTTAAATAACTGTTGAGTCTCCATATCCTTATTGATAAAGTGACAAGGATGCTGGTTTCATCAAATTACCTGTTATGTGGATAAATTGAGTCAATCCATGTAAAACACATTAACATTGCTTGCTTAATGGAACAAAACCTCTTGGTAATTGTTAGACATTATTATTATTATTATTATTATTATTATTATTACTATTGTGATATGGTTTAAAGCATATATTTTAACATATTTTAGTTGAGACTTAATGGATCAATTTATGTCCATAAATCAGTTTGAAATAAGATATCATAGGGGAAAAGTTCTGACTGTCTCCGTTGTATCTAGCTCTATTATTTAATAGTCCTATGATATGTACTGTTTATTTAATCTCATAGTTCTGTTTCATTACAATTAGGATAATTATACAAGCCTGTCTCAGGGAGTCATTGTGAGGATAAAAGAAGGTAAGTCTTACAGTGTATCAGACTCACAGTAGTTGGACCATCTACTGTTGAGGCACTATTATTATGTATTTCTCAATTCACACTGTCTATGCCAAGTTTAGACAGACACTGCACAGTTTCTAAAATTTGCTGACAGCAAAATATTCTGCTTTTCCTGGAAATCTATTTTTGTGTCATTTAGAAGTAATGTGGACTGGATAGGGATAAATGCACCTTTGAACTTTTACATATAACCTATCAATGTGTTACATCCAGATCATGGGACCCCAAAGACCACTAGAATTTGATTCCAATGTAATTTACACAAGGGGAGGGTTTATTCAGCACAAGCTGGAGCTCAGGATGCAAACTTTCCCTGACACAGCAGGTTGGGCTGCAGGTGAGGGACCTGGAGGTCTAAGGAAAGGGGTTCTTAAAGGAAAAAAAATCACAAGCGAGGGTTTCTAAGTGCTGGTATTACAAGATTGGGTAAAGGGTTTATGGGCAGGTGGACTTAAGTGGTTGTCCTGTTTTAGGTGCCAATTCCCCTAATGACTGTGGCCTGACCATCTAGAGAACATCTGGCCATTTATAGCTGCTATGGAAGAGGAGTGATTAGCACCCTTCAGTTTTACACAGAGGTGTTGTTATCTTCTTGGGGAAAAGTATGCAGGATAGGGAGGGTTGCTAGGGAACACTATGTTCTTTAGAGCAGAAAAGAATGTTGTAGGGCCAGTAATTCAAAGTAGCTGCAGCTAGCTGGATATGTCTCACCTTGAGACCTGATTCTTTGTCTAAACTTATGTCTCTGGCTGGGCCTTTGCTTGGGTTTCCCAGTTTCTCAAATGCAGATGTACTTTTTGATGTGTTATAGTTAGTAATGACAATGCTGGAAAATATTAAGGGTGGTTACCATTTTCTGATTTCTTACGGTGTGATATGTATGTTTTAAATTCTCCATATAAATTATCCGTAACCTGTTTCAGATAATTTTAAAATCCTTGCCACCTTTTCCCAAGAACGACCATGCTACCAGCCCTTCCCACCTTCCCTTTCTGCCTGCCTTTGCTCTGGGAAGGGTCTTACTACCAGCATACTCCTGAGAACCTTGAATCTGCAGATAAAAGACACACACAGCTTGTTACTTTATAACTTGCCTTCGAGGCACAATTGTTGGGCACAGATATCTCCCACCTAGAATAGTGTGCCCTTACCTATTTTTTTTTATCTCCTTCACTTCTCCTGCCCTTAATTTAGTGGCTTGTTCCACCTAGGCCCTGCCAAACATCCTTGGACACTCGCATGTAGCAGAGGGCACAGACCCTAGCTCGCCCACCTTATTCCCATCCCCTCCCCAGACCATACATGATTGCTGAATTCTCCTTCCTCCAAAGCATGGCAAGAAAAGTCTCTCTTGTTCCCTGCCTCTCCTTTTGCCCCGGACCTAGAAGTCCCGCCTGTACCTTCTGCCCAGCAATTGGCTCTCGGCCTTCTTATTGACAAATCAAGAACCAAATGGGAAATGGGATTTTAAAATCAGGACTCCCTCTATAATAGCCCTGCTTCCCCTAATATTATGTTCTCTCTCCAATAAATTTACCTACTATTATGTACTATTATGACTTCAAATACAGTTTATATGTCAATGACTGGCAAAACAGCCAAATTTTATCTTTCCTTCTGGCATCCATTGAGTTCTGTCATCACAACTGATATATATCAATGTACCTCAGTGCAAATGACACTCATATTTGAATATTTCACGACCTGTTCAAAGCCAAATTCTATAGCTTTCAGGTGTGTGTGTGTGTGTGTGTGTGTGTGTGTGTATGAATGCTATAGAGTTTCACCTGGGATCAATATAGGACATACCCAGATACCAAATTCTCAGCACAATGGATATTACCCTGGAAAGGCAAATGGGGATGGGCTAGACTGCAAAGGCAGAAACAACAGCAGCAATAAGCAAGCAAGTAAGAAAGCAGGTGTATTTTGTAGGAATGTTTTTCCATTAATTAGTTTGTTTATTCATTTTATTTGGATCACATTCTTCTCCCTCCTCTCCTCCCAGTCCTATCCTCACAAAACCTATCCCCAGTTACCACTCCTTTTTTCCTCAGAGAAGGGGAAGCAAACAGCAGGAATAAGTACATCCTGTCCAATTGACATCTGACAAGACAGTCAACCTAGGAGAAGGTGATCCAATGGCACTAAACAGACTCAGAGGCCACCCCTGCTCCAATTGTTAGGGGACCCTCATAAAGACCAAGATATGTATCTGCTACAATCTAGATCCAGTTTATTCATGCTCTTTGGTTGGTGGTTCAGTTGCTGTGAGCTCCAATGGGACAAGATTAGCTGACTCTGTCAGTCTTCTTGTGGTGCCCTTGACCATGATTGTTCCCTCAGTCCTATGCCCCACTCTTCCCCAGGATTCCTTGAATTTCATCTGATGTTTGGTTGTGGTTCTCTTCATTTGCTTCTTTCGCTGCTAGATAAAGCCCCTATGCTAGGCTCCTGTCTACAAGCATAGCAGACTATTATTAATACTGTCAGTGGTTGGTTCTCTCCCATGGGATGAGTCTTAAGTTGGGTCAGTCATTGATAGGTTGTTTCCTGAATCTCTGCTCTATGTTTATCCCTGAGGATTTTGTGAACAGGATACAGTTTGGGTTGAAGGTTTTGTATGTGAGTTGGTGTCCCTCTCCCTCCACTGGTAGTCTTGCCTGGCTACAGGAGGTGGCCACTTCAGTCTCTATATCCCCAGATGCTGAGAGTCTCAGTTAGGGTCACCTTTTTATTGAGAAAAGGGGGAATTTGTGCTAGGGTGAATTGGTGAATCCTGATTGGACATGTTAGCCAACTAATGAATTTTGATTGTTGGACCTTGGTATTTTGTCTCAGTGGCCACATAGAATAGTCCTTGTGGACTGGCTTCAGGAATGTAATCTAGGGTTGGCAATGTTCCATTTTTTGCCATACATCCAAGAGTATATGGGCAGCACAAACTGTACTTGGAGTATTTAAGAAAAGGAGAACAAAGTTGACTGCATAGTGAAGTGAGGATGGATCTGGGAGGAGTAGTGGAGAAGATGAATATGATGAAAATATATTGTATATAGGTCTCTAAGAACTAATAAAATGAGAATAAGAACAAATAGAATCTCAAACAGGTAGTTTTGTTTTTGGTAAAGATGAATAAACAATCTTGGGATATATAATTCAGTGGTAGAATTCTTGCTACACATGTATATAATACCAGCATATATTCCTCTAATGAGCAGCAGATTTCACTTTCCAACATTTCAGTTACTCTTCATCAACGGCAGTTTAGCCATGTTGAGAAATGAACAATCTGTGAATTGTAAATTGCCTGTTAGTATAGCATGATGAAATCCTATGTTGTCTCACATCGAATGTGAATCATCCTGTTATACAGTACATTGACAGTGTACACACATCTGACCTGAGGCAGTAAAGAGATGGGGAGAAAAGAAACAAGAGAGAGACTACTCAAATGAGAATACATGCTTTAATATAACTTTTATCACAGTAAATATTTATACTTGTCCAATTTTTAGACTAGTTAAACTCTTACTATGCCTAATATATAAACTAACCTTTATCATAGAAATATGTATAGCAAAACAACATATACAAAATTCATTACTGGTTAGTTTCAGGCATCCACCAGAGGATTTACAACATATCCATTGAGTATAGAGTAGGGGAATGCTACTGTAATGAGATTATTAAGTCTTTGTATAATAATAAAGCCTACAGGCTAGTCATTGACTTGATCTTTATTTTCATATGAGAAAAAGAAATGTCTCCTGGAACTTAAATAACTTGATTGAACTCACAGTTAGTAATCAAAGAGTCCAAAATTGTATCTGACTTCAAAGCTCTTATGTGGTCTTCTGATTTTCATAATGTAAATCTAATGCCTTTTGTAGAAGTTTCCTCTTAAGAGTTTAAAAAGCCATGCTCCAAATAGACATATATCAGGAAAAGATTTCTTTTGGTACAACACAAGCTCTAGGAGCTCCTCCATTGGGGGAACTTCTGTTTTCTTCCCTATGGTTTTCTTTCTAGTAGTACTGGAAGCTACAATTTAGATCCCACACCTGGAGGTGAACAATGCTCTGATGAGCCAGCACTTCTCCCCAAATTGATGATTTATTTTCTCTAATCACCTCAGTTATATTCATTAGTTTCCTTTCATTAAGCCAATTGTCATTTTAGTTGGCTGTATTTTTAGAGTTGAATAAATTACTATAATGAAAATATTCCTAACATGAATACACAAAGATGAAAACATATTTCTCAACCAATCCATCTTAGGGCACTCCTACAAAGGGAGGTGATCCATAGGCAACTTAAGGTTTTGCTAGATTTTTAGACCAAAATACTCTTTGAGTCAATGCCTAGATGAAAGAAATACTTGTCTATATTCTATGTTGTAGGGGGACATTAAAAGTTCTTGTTAACCATGTATGTTGATAAACTTGGAGTTACAATAATGAAATGTCTGAGATAAGCTACTTTATAAATAAGTGAGGTTCATTTGGGACTCATGTTGCTGGAGGTACAGTATCTGAGGTTTTCTTGTGGCAATTACCTTTTTGGTGGTAGAATGCTAAGGTATAAAGGGCACTATACGGCTTAAGACAAGAAGTGGATGCTTATATATGTGTATGTATGTTTGTCTTTTTTCCAAGACTCAATCACTGGGGTCTTGCCTTCACATTGTTATCCATTCTCAATCACATTTCCAAAGGTTCTGTCTTTAAACACTATAAATAAATTGTTTTTAACCCTCTTAATCATGAGACATAATCTTACTATATTCTTGGCTTGCCTGGATCTGGCTACATAAAACAAGCTGACTCCAAACTCACAAAGATCTATCTCCCTCTGCTTCTCTAGTGCTAGGATTAAGGTGCTCATCATCACTCAAAGCAAGTTTCTTCATTTTTTATGCTATAAACATCTACTTCTTGGAATTAAACTCCTACATAAGTTTAGGGATTTGATGTTATCAAACCATATTGAAAATCTAACATCATTATATCTCTCCATTTAGATATGCTATATTTGAAACATTTATTAAAATTACTAGAGTAATAAATGAAGAAACACTATTAAAACTTACATTTTCCACTATCAGTGTCACATTCAGCCACTATCACCTTGGTACTTTTGTTTCCTTTATTGTCTAAATCCCTCAGCTATTTCCAATTTACCCCATGGAAATACAAAAAAATACATATTAGTTATGAATTCTGAACCAGTTAAATGGGAAAAGTAAAAGAATATTTGCTTTCATCCTATGAGTGAAATATATATCAAATAGTATACTAAGATCTTTACATATTCCATATCACTTCAATCCTTTTAATACCCTACTAAGGTATTTTATACCTATTTTGTTGAAGGACAAAAAAGGCAGAGAGAATTCAAATAATTTGCTTAGTATTATAATATATGGCTGAGTTAAGATTTGTACCTAATTTTGACTCCAGAACCAATATTGCCTTTATCTACCTCATTTTTTTAAAACTTACTATATTGTTTTTTTTTTTTTAGCTAATTTAAATTTTTATTTTTATTCCTGCTCCCATAATTTTTAATTATATACTTCTGGGATTATAATAAAATTATATCATTTTCTCCTTCCCCTTTCTCCTTTAAAATCCTTTAATGTAACCTCCTATCTTTTTAAAAAAAATTCATGACCTCCTTTTTAAATTGTTGCTACACACATACATTCACACACATATTTATATAAAAAACCAAACCATTCCTATATATTATATATAATGCATATAATATATGATGCATATATGTTTCTAAATATATACATGGAAACTGTTTAATTGGTATATATTACTTGTATGCATGTATGTATGTATGTGTTTTCACAGCTGACCATTTGGCATTAGATACCAGGGAAGAACAATTGTGTGTTTTTTCCGTGGAAAAGGTGACTTCCTTGTGCTCAGATTTCTTTAGTTACCTATAGTTCTCTGTCTAGGGTTGATGCCCCATGATCTTTGTTCCTTTAATGTTAGTATGCCTATTGATATAGTCATTGTTTAGGTCATGTTTAGACAGCCATATCAGTGAGACTTCTTCACAGATATAGGCTTTTCTGACATTTGTAGAATACAGTCTTGCGGCAAACTTTTTGTTCCTTTGACTTTCTCAGTCTTTGCACCTCCTATTCTGGAATGATCCCTCGCTTTACGTGAAGGATTTATGTAATAGTTGCATCATTGTGGCTGAACTATACAATACTGCATTATTTTTAGTTGTGGTTTTCTGTAATGGTCTCTGTCTGTTGAAAAGAGAAGTTTCTTTGATGATGGATAAGAACTACACTTACATGTGGATATAAGGATAAGTATTTAAAATATAGTCAGAGATTATATTGATTTAGTAAAATGGTGACTGTAAGTGGGTTCTACTCCAAGATGCATGAATTCACAAACCTGAGGTAGGTGTCTAGCTTTCCAGTAGCAGTCATGATTTCCCTCATATTGAGCAGGTCTTAAGTCCAATTAGTGAGCTTCTGGTTACACCAAGTTATGCATGCCACTATTGTACTATTAGGATTCTTGTGCCATGATAGTCATTGTGTTCATAGCTAGGAAGGACTATTGGTTGTCTCCTTCCCTTGGAAGCTTGTATGGTGTGTTCTGGGACCATAAAAGCTAGCTCTCCAGGAGGAAGCTTTCAGGTCAGATCCAGCTCAGATCCTTGAAAGGAAGAGGGTAAAATAAGAATAAGGATGTGTAGAGAAGTCATAAATAATTATATTATTAACTATCTATATAAATATACCTATAATACACAAAAGTCTACACACACACACACACACATACACACACACACACACACAGTTTAAGTGAAAAATTTCATCTACGCTAGCATGACTCAGCTCAAGAGTCAGAAACTATCTAATAAAATCCCCAATACCAGGCATTAGAAACCCTGTCTTGATTTTTTGCACAGGGTTGTCTAAGAGACTCCCCCAAATTCTAGACTATTGCTGTTGCCTTTGGTTGCCCCCTACAGAGGTGCTCTATTTTTGAAGACATCATGTGCTTTGGGCAGTCATCAGACATTTTATCTCAAGGACCTGATGTATTAGGATTTCTGTATTCCTGGATGGATTTTAAGACAAATCAAGTAGCTATGGATGGTCCAGTCTATACACCTCATTTTATTATTTAGAGTCTTGGAAGATAGCATTTTCTAGGAACATTGATCCAGATACCTAGATCTCTGATACCATAAAGTTGCTGCCAATACATCATCAGGGGCACAATACTCTCTTCCCTGTTAGGTTAGCAGTTGATTTAAGGACTTCTTATATTTCCAAGTGGCTTAATTGCTGCCTGTATTGAGAATTGCCTCAATACAGAATTTGTGGTGTGTGTGTGTGTATGTGTTTGTGTGTGTTGTGCATGCATGAGAATATGTTCATGCAAGTGTGTGCATGTGAAGGGTGACATGGGATCTAGAAGTCAATATGAAGTATTTTCCTCTATATTTCTCTACCTTATCTTCAGATACAGGATGTTCTAGATTTACTTCTGTTTATGTGATACAACATTCTGTCTAAGAACTACTGATAGAAAGACTTTGTTTGGTTTATGATTCCACATTATAGTCCATCACGAGGGGAGTTATGATAGTAATTTGAAGAACCCATGGAGGAACACTATATGCTGACTTGTTTGTTTACAAGCTTATGCTTAGCTCACTTTCTCCCACGTCCCAGGACCATCTTCTCAGAGAACTGTGCTGCCATCATACGCTTACCTAAAGGTTATAAAAATGGTACATAAAGGTATTATGTCTGAATTGTCTCAGGTAAAACACACAGCTTTACTTTTTAAAATGAAGTGATAAATCAAAGTCATTCTTAATAAATTATGTGCTTTAAATCTTTATACTTTACATGTACCTGGGATTATTTTTACAGACTCAATCATATTCTTATTCCATAATAAGTTGTGGTTGTTCATGATGGCTTGGTGGTAAAATAGAACCAGTTAAATGATGGGCCGCAGCTATTTAGAAAAATTGTCTATTAAACACAAAATCCCAGGTTCATGAGTTTTATGCTTTGAAGTAATAGGTTAGTCATTAGGTTTGTAGGCTTGCTCATGTGTATCATTTATTCTACTCCCAATTCCTGACTTTTAAGTACGTTTTCATCATGCAAGAAAATTTCTCTTTTTTCAGGCATCAAGAATTCTGAAGCCAAACCCCATGAAGTACCAACCTAAAACATGAGGTGTAGTAACATTTTGACAGAAGAGTGCTTAGGTGTACAGAAGAAATTTCCTCTGTTCTGTGATTTGCAAAGCAGCAGTGCACACTGTGTACTTGAGTAATTTTCCTCTTTTTTTTTTGGAGTTAGAAAGACAAATAAATGAAGAGCTAATTCCTTCATAGGCAGAATTTTCTCAGCATCTCATCACTCCACATTGCTAGAGGATAGGGATTGCATCTCCATGTATCCTTGAGACAGTGATCTCATATAGACACTAACTCTCACAGAGATCCTCAATGAGAGTCCTCTTTGTATTTCTATAAATGAACATATTCTATTTGACTATCATATTTTTGCTGAACAATTTGTTTCTCTAGGTGTCATCAGAAATCCACTAGTGTGTGAGTAAGATGGTCATTTGTTAAGATGTAAATTTCTAGTTTTTACTCTAGACACGTTGTGTACAAATTACAATTTTTAGTGAATGTTCGTATTCCAATAACCACTGCTTAGTATTTTATGTGTACTTCTAATTTTTAGAATATTTATTTCTTTATCTATGTCTGTGAAATCCTTGTCCATCTCTCGAGGTACAGTTCAAAGTCTGTCTCCTCAGTGAAGCTACTTTGACAACCTTACTGGTCAGTAGATAAAGACCTTTTGGGCATTTATGATATAGAGAAAACAAGGGGATTAGTACTGAAGTACAGTTATATATGAGAGATACGCTGAATAAACTAACAGCAAAGTAAAATGTGCCCACTTGGTCAAAGTAGTGAATCCTGGTCCCATAGCAACCATGTTTGAGGGGGACGTTTGGTAGCCATTTCAGGATAAGTAAGTGGGAGGGAAACACAGAAAAATGCCCACTTGACAGCCCCCTCAGGGGTGGAGTGGGAAGATATAAAATTATTTTAACGACTTCACACACATACATTCAGACACCCCTTTAAATATATTACTTTTCACATTTTTGTTTCATTTTTCAAATGTATAAATGTATAAGTCCTGAGGTTGAGATTCCCTTTGGTTTCTCAGGCATCAAGTAGCAAAGTATGTTGTAGATTTGGGAAAGTGTCAAAGAACTTAAAGTTAGTATACAAAATCATGGGTTTCATTAATATTTTGCTTGGTTCTTGAAATGCTTTGTTCTTGGTTCCCGTCCAACCTCCCCTTCCCATCACTATCCATTCCTTGTTTGTTCTCTTCCATCTCCTAGTTATCCCTAATCTATTTTTTATGTCACTTGTAGTCCGTTATCTGACTCCACTCTAGTCACTTAAGATCTTTCCTTCTCAACTACAAAGAAAAATTCTCATATTTTTGTGCAAAGGTAAAATACTGATCTACCTATGTGGTATCACCGTATACATAGTACTTGAGTGTGTATGTAGAATTCAAAGTTTGAAAGAAACCATTGACGATCAATTAGCTATTGATATGTGAAGTTCTTTTGATGTAAAGGTAAATAGCAGCAGTATTTGGCTTGGCTTTAGTAAGAACAAAAGTTTGCTTTTCCCTTTGAGTTCATGCTACAAAGACCCCATGCCTTCTCATATACCTCTTCTTTGAGGTACACAGCCATGTACTGTCTGGTAGAGGATTATGTTCTCTGTTATTGCCAAAGAATGTGAGATTTCGAGAGAAACTTTAGTTCACAAATAAGTCATTTTAACTAGATAACTACCTCTGTCTTATCAATTTCTGTCAAGTTGATGGAGATGCCTGACATTCATGAATACTTGTTCCATCTCCAAGGAGTTCTAAGGTTAATAGAATGTTGCGTACCACTGTGCACATTGCCTTTTAAATTTTAGAACCTTTACAGTTTTCAAAAGCCACTTTAATGATCTGTGTTTTTATAGGAAGCAGAAACAGTTAATTGAGGTGTAGAAGAAATCCATTCTCATCCACAGATAAACTGCCTTGTGGCATGGAATGATTTGGTTTCCTTACATTCTCATTAATCTATGTTACTCAAATTCACTGTGAGTGAAGGTAGTTAGTGTTTGTTTGGAGGAAATACAGTGATTAAATAAACCTAGAGGTTCTTAGTGGCTACCAGACCTTTCCTGCAATCATGTAATGACAGAGCTCATTATTTTTCACAGGCCTTATTTCATACTTATGGAAAATTGTGTGCTTGAGGCCCAGAGAGCCTCAACTCGTGAAATATCAATGTTGAAATGCTTTCTAGTCTATAATCATGGAACTAGGTGAAGATAACCTAGTTAATTAGCAGAGAAGGCTAATCCTTAAGAATTAATTTTTAAGTCACAGTTCTAGAGAGGATATATTATCATAGTTATTTTTATCTTATTACACTGTGTTCTAAGTGATACTATATGCTATTGAAAAGCACCAAATCTCTTATTTTCATAATGTATGTATAAGGTCTATGTTAACAGTTTTCAGCTTCATTGTGCAGATGATAAAAGTGAATCAGGCTGGTTTGTGGCTAAATTATAGAATAAGAACATATGTGGATGCCTGGGTTTGTGTTTCAAGCAGCAGCAAATTATTTAGAAAGAAAAACTGAGTCACAGAGAATAAAATTACTTTCGCATTTGCATATACGTATTAATGGGTTATTTATTTATTTATCTATATTTATTTACTTTTGTATTTATTATAAGGTGTTTTGAGAATCTCTACTATTTTTTGACCATATAAACTCCTCCCAAAAACTCCTCCTTGATTCACTCCCTTTCCCTACCTATGTATGTTTGTGTTCACTTCTATGTTTAAAACCTATCGAGTACAATTTGGGCTGTCCATACATTCTCAAATGTATAGCTTTACACTGAACTGTGTGCAGGTATAGAGGCCACGTCACACACTTAACCAAAAAACTTTTCCTCTCTAAATAGCTAATAAAAGCATATTTTTAATGTAAATCTAAATTTTTCTTTTTAGATTTGGGAAGAATACAATAAATTTTGCCTGTAAAATTTTTAGTGCATACTTCAAATGAATTTAAAATCTCTTCATCAGTTGTTTTTACTAGATTCTGTAATGGAAAGAAATTAGATTTTGAAGTCAGACACCTAACTTCCACTTCAGACTCTCCCACTAATTAGTTCTGATCTGTCAAAGTTTGAACTTCCTTAGTTTCAAAATCTATGTGATAATATATCACAAGGCTGTCTCAGCATTGAAATAAGATGGCCAGTGCAGTGTCTGGTATACACCAGATTCCCACAAAGTTAGACACCACAAAGTTAAACAACATACATTTATTTTCTCATTATTCTGCAAGTTCAGGTCTTTTTTTTTTTTTTTTTTTTTTTTTTTTTTTT
>JADRCC010164196.1:0-13007 GCA_019843855.1 Hylomyscus alleni
GTGTGTGTGTGTGTGTGTGTGTGTGTGTGTGTGTGTGTATCTCTGGGTCTGTTTGTATGTCTGTGTATGAAAGTAGAAACTGTCTAGGGGGACAAAGAGAATCAATGTGTGAGGGAAAGGCAGAAAAGGGAATAATAAAGGTCTAAGGGGAATGTGCTCAACAAAAAACTATATACATACAAAAAAGCTTTAAAAATAAAAAAACTCTAGAAACAGATTTGCTTATATTTTGAATTTTAAAGAATACATGCCTCAGTAGTGTTTGAGGGCACGTACACTCCTTTATGACTGTAGTGTCAATCTATCTGTAACACTTTCCCTAGGACGTGACTTGTGTCTCTCATTTCTGGCCTGGAACCAAGGAAATGGCAAAGCCACTAAAGGATAGCTTGCTATGCATCTGGCATGACAACTAATTAGTGGGCTTTCTTAGGCTAGGAGGGGGCAGGAGGACCTTGTGAGCCAAGCTTAGGGACTCTGGGTATTGATGATCTGGAGCCTCCAGTGAAGCCCAATCTGTCCCTCCCCAAACTCCTGAGGAAGCTCAGCCTTCCCGAAGTAATGGACTCAAGTTCCTTGTGAGCAAACCCTGCTAGATCAAAGCAGTCCCAATCGCCTTGTTTTGATGACTTGCCAGAAAAATGAACCAGAAATATGAGCATTAAAAGTTCCTTCAGGATGCAAATACTCGGAATCCTCTGCCAGGCCAAACTCTATCTGAGACTTCATCAGACCCCAGTTACAAGATGAGTGGATAAAAATGATGACAAACTGAGACATGCCGGATTTGCCTCTGAATGATGGTAATATATTGACTGTGGATTTGACAGCCTGTAGACTCACCCAGGAGACAGATCTTCAGACATGCTTGTGAGGCGTTATCCAGACTAGGTTAGCCTCTAGGCATGGTTCAGAGGGAGTATCTAGACTAAGTCAACAGAGATGGCATGGCCTGGGGGCCCAGTGTGCATAGAGAAGCAAGCTAGCTGAGCACAAGTATTCATTGCTACCCACTTCCTGATTGTGGGTGCAATGTGATCAGCTGCCTCAAGTTCTTGGCACCACGATTCCTAGCCATGATGGGCAGTAAGCTAAACTTGTGAACCAGCATATGCTATGTCTTCCATTAGTCGCTTTTGTTGGGGTATTTTATCACTACAACAAGATACATAAGTAACAAATATAGTCCACTTGTTATGAATTGTGGGATATTACAGTAGAAGAGGTCTATATATCATAGAAACAGAGCTTTATATATGTGGCCTCTGTGCCTGGCTTCTTATACTGAGCAGTTGAAAACTGTCATTTCCTCAGAGGCTTAAATATAGTTAACATGAGAACAGCAGCTCCATCTCCCAGTATGTACTTCTCAAAATGAAATATGTGTCTACAATAACTTACTGTATACAAATGCTCATAGCAGTATTATTTATAATAGCCCCAAACCGATACAAACTCAAATACCTATAAACTGATACATGAGTATAATAAAAAATAACATCTATAAAATGTATATCCATAAAACGGAATGTCATTCAGCAATTTAAAGGAATGAAGTACTGGTACCTACTTGAACGTAACTAAGTGAATGGCACCAAGTGAAAAGCACCCATCCAAAGAGTGCATACTCCAGGATCCCTTTGGTGAGATGTGGTCAGAACAGGCAAGTCCATTAGGATAGAATGTACTTGTACGTGCCTGTGGGGAAAGGAGCAGGAGAATAAGGTAATGGTAGCCGAGGACTGATAGAAATGCAGTTGATTGTGGTGATAGTGGTACAACTCTGAATATATTGAAACTCACAAAACTATATACTTTAAATAGACATATTGGGATCTTTGAGAGAGGGTTCGTGGATATAGAGAGTGCCATGCGAGTGTGAGGACCTGAGTTTAAATCCTCAGAACTCACATAGAAACTAGACATGACAGCACATGTCTGTAATTCCAGAGCTCCTCCCAGACGCCCATAAGCCCACCAGTCTGGTATATACAGCAGCGTTCAACAAGGTCAAAGGTGAGAAATAACACCAGTGCTGTCCTCTGATCTCCACACACATGCCACAGCAGTCATGCACAAGGCTACACTCACACACAAGTGTGCACACACTCATACACAGGCATGCACGCTCATGCACACTCACACACAAGTGTGCACACACGCATACACAGGCATGCACACTCATGCACACTTACACTCACCCATGTGTGCATGGACTCCACACACACACACACATCAGGAAAAGTAAACGAATGAATTCTATTGTAAGTAAACTACAGCTCAATAAAGCTGTTAACCAATAATGAAATAACTAGAAGAAAATAATGAAGAAACTTCAACATAAAGCCACAGCTGGGTATAGTTAAAGAAAACTGTAGAGTCCTACAACGTCCTTTAAGACACGACAAGGACTTATACATGATAAATAAATACATAATAAATAATAATAATAATGGAATAAGCAAAAGCAGAAAGAAGTGACCAGTGAATTGAAAGTCCAATTGGAGGAAGAAAAGAGCAACAAAAGATGCCTACAAAATTAACATCTGTAAATTAACATCTGTAAATTAACATCTGTAAATGCTAATGATAAAACAAAGGAGCAGAATGAACAGACAATGCCCGGGCAGGAACACAGATGCCATGAAAGGGGAAACAGAGGGACACACTGCATAGTTTTATGTCAAAAACTTGGAAAATACAGTTCTCAAAAGCCAAAGCAAAATTCTGAAATCCACTAAAATGAATCAGAACAGCACCAAGGAAGCAGTTTCGCTGTGGAGCAGCTCCACACCCCGCTGAGAACGCCACTGGGGCAGATGAGGTTTGCTCGCCCTGGACAGAGAACGATAGTGCAACTTGCAGAGCACAGCAAAGCACCAAGAGCAAAAAAAAAATGGCTGCTGGAAGAGAGTGAACCTCTACTGAGGACTTCCTGGCAGGGGCTGGAGGTGGTTCAGTGGATGAGAGCATTAGGGACCTGGGTTTGATGGTGGCTCTAGCTTGGCAGGTCTAGCTTCTACAGGCACCAGGAACACATGGTATGCTGACAAATATCCATGCAGGCAAAACACCTATACACTTAAAAATAAATGTGAAACAATGTAAAAAGTGTTGGGCATGGTGGCACATGCCGTTAATCCCAGTACAAGGGAAAAAGAAGCACGGGGGCCTCTGTGAGTTCCACCTGGTTTACCTTCAGGAACAGCCAGAGATACATAGAAAAAACTTGTCTCAAAAAACCAAAACACTTCTCAGCAAATGTTAGTAAGCTGAATACAAATATTATGCATCTGGATAACAACCAGTTTGGGTTTATACCAGGAAAGTGAGGCTCTCAGAGAAATTCGTGGTAAAGAGATGGCTCAGCACTGGCTCCTCGTCCAGGTCCTGAGTTCAATTCTCAGTAACCACATGGCATGACTCACAACCATCTGTAATGGAATCTCATGCCCTCTTCTGGTGTGCAGGTGTACATGCAGACAAAGCACTCCATGCAAAATACATATGAAATACATTAAAGCAAAACAAAAAAGTAAGAAGAAAAATCCATCAGTCAAAGTTTGCCATGTTTGTAAACTAAAAGAAATAAAATAAAATTCAGAGAAACCCTGTCTCAAAAAGCCAAAAAAAAAAACCAAACCAAACCAAAACAAAAGCAACAACAAAAACCAAATAAAATAACAATATATTTGATTTCACAAATTGAGCATCCACTCTCCTTTAAAAGATGGAGCACACACTAACCCCATTGTTTCACTTAATTAAATTAGTTTATTTACTTTATTTTATATGTTTGAGGATGTTGCCTACATGTTCGCCTATGTACTACATGCATGCTGATATCTGCAGAGGCTATAAGAAGGCACTGAATCACCTGGAACTGGACTGACAGGGAGTTGTGAGCCACTGTGTGTGTGCTCAGAATCTAAGCCAGGTCTTCTTTTAGAGCAGCCAGTGCTCCTAACCACAGAATCATCTCTCCAGCCCAACTGTGTTTTTATTTTTATTTTGGGAGTAGTAGTGTTTAAGATCCAACACAGGGCCTTATGCTCCCGAGTCTGTGTCATTGATTCTGCACCACTTTACCTCCAACCTCCAAGGGCAGGTAAGGTGGGTGGCGAGCAGCCAAACATACTTTTCTGGGGGCTCATTTTTGCCTGTTGCTACAAGGACTGTGCTCTCTACATAGTTCAACCTGATCTGTTCTTCTTCTCCTCACGGTGCTACTGTCGTGCCGCCTTCCGTTAGGTGAGTTAGCCCCTTAATGTTTTATGTTGTGGGTCCTGCAAAGGTGAGCACACTGACCTCATTTCTGTCTTCTTTGTCTGTCCATCCCAGTGGCCACTGTACTTTCATTTTTGGTCTCGGTGGAGGGATAGCATGTGGTAGCCATATTTTCTGTCTTCTTTGTCTCTGTCTGCTCACCCTGGCAACAGATATACTTTGATTTTGGGTCTCAGTTTGAAGGTGAGAGTGCGGACATCTTTTCTGTCTTCTTTGTCCGCTCGTTTACACTTTTGGTTTGGATTCATCCTGGTACCTGACATAAGGGTAGGTCTCCCAGGCGGAGAGATCAGCTCCCAAATGCCTTTTCCTTCCTGTGTACACCATCTAGATAAGGCTTTTGAGCTACACCTGAGAGAGTTCCCTGCTTAGTACACTGTGACTTTTGTCACCTCTTGTGTCATATTTGTCACATCTGTTCATTGTTTGTTTCCTTTGTGCCCATTGTCATCATTGGTTCTCTCCCCTTAACCATCAAAGAACCCCAGATTAGGGTTCGGAAACCTTTCTGCTTAATTGTGGTCTCAAGGTTAAGACTCATGACCTGGACCAATTTTGGAAGTAGGCTGCTCTTTTGTCGCCCTGGATATCCCCGGAGAACATGTGGGATCCTGACCTCTGGATGTGTGTTCTCTTCCTTGCCTGAAGTACAGTCTGGGATTATCCCTCCCTTGTTCTTTGTCCCCATCCTCCTTGCATCCATTGCCAGTCTTAAGAATTCTTGCCTACAGGAAGTGATGGCTGCCCACAACAAACACTGCCAGGATCAGGCTAATATTCACCTTTCCATTACTGACCCCATCCTGCTTTCTCTGGGCAAACAGGTCGATTTTAGCAATGAGGATGAGGGTGCCTCTGCTCCAGCCCTCCAGCCTTTAGGCTCCAAGAAGTCCTCTAGTGCTGCTGTCCCAGGTCCCTCCCTCACTAGCACTTCTGCTCCAGCCCCATTGGAGGTATCACCAGCTTACCCTTGGTGGGGTTTAGGGGAACTTTGCCTTCTTGTGGTCACTCCTGTGATGCCTGTCCCTTGTGCTAGACTTCCTCTTCCTTGGGGGCCTCATTCTCCTCCGGTATATCGTGAGGCTTTCCCTATCAATCTTAGCCCCGATTCCCACTCCTAGCAGACTTGGCACTAATCAGAAAAGCTGCCAACAATTCTGGCCCAGATTCCTATTATTTTGAACAAGTACTGAAGAAATGGGCCATGCACCTCCAGACTTATTATAATTGGTATAATCTCCTTAAGGCAGTACTGGACCCCACCATGTTTCTTAGTTGGAGGTCTTCACAGCATGACTTGGCTGAGACCAGGGGAGAGTTGGTCCCCAGGGAGTGCTCTGACTCCTGGGCTCAGAAGTGAGATTACTATCTTCTCTCCAGTGACTGTCTAAGGTGGGATCAGCCAGGAGTGCACAGGGCACAGGAGTGGTGGGGCAGCTGGGACAGTGTCCTTCCAGCTGCCATCTGCACCCAGGAGCCAGGTCTGTTCCACAGCCCTCTGTGTAAGGGTTCTACGAGGGGAGAACTGGTCTCCTAGGAGTGCTGACACAGTCTTACAGGCCCACAGGACAAGCTCAAGCCAGAGACAACAAGACCAACTAATACCAGAGATAATCAGATGGCAAAAGGCAAGCACAAGAACCTGACCAACAGAAACCAGGGCCACATGGGATCATCAAAACCCAGTTCTCCCACAACAGCAAGTCCTGGATATCCCAACACACCAGAAAAGCAAGATTTGGATTTAAAATCACACTTCATGATGTTGATAGATGACTTTAAGAAGGGCATAAATAACTCCCTTAAAGAAATACAAGAGAACAGAGGTAAACAGCTAGAGGCCCTTAAAGAGGAAACACAAAAATCCCTTAAAGAATTACAGGAAAATACAACCAAATAGGTGAAGTAATTGAACAAGACCATCCAGGATCTAAAAATGGAAATGGAAACAATAAAGAAATCACAAAGGGAGAAAACTCTGGAGATAGAAAACCTAGGAAAAAAAATCAGGAGTTACAGATGCAAGCACTACCAACAGAATACAAGAAATAGAAGAGAGAATCTCAGGGGCAGAAGATATCATAGAAAACATTGATACAACAGTCAAAAAATGCAAAAACCAAACACCTCCTAACCCAAAACATCCAGGAAATCCAGGACACAATGAGAAGACCAAACTAAAGATAATAGGTATAGAAGAGAGTGAAGACTCCCAACTTAAAGGGCCAGTAAATATCTTCAACAGAATTATAGAAGAAAACTTCCCTAACCTAAGGAAAGAAATGCCCATAACATACAAGAAGCCTACAGAACTTCAAATAGATTGGACCAGAAAAGAAATTCCTCCCATCACATAATAATCAAAATACCAAATGCACAAAACAAAGAAATAATGTTAAAATCAGTAAAGGGGAGTAACTGGAACCAGCGGACCCAGGCATTCAGGAACTCTACCAACCCAGTGGCACTGGTTCCTTCCAGTCTGTCTGGGCTGGCGCCCTGAGCAGACCTGGGGTGCAATTCTGCACAACACCCAGAGGAAGCTCCACTCCCAAGTTCTCTAACAAGCCTGGGATCAGAGGATCAGAGGTGAGGAAGGCATAACATCTGTCCCAACACCGGGAGTAACTAGGATCAGCTGGACCCAGGCACACAGGAACTCCACCAGCCCAGTGGCACAGGTTCCTTCTAGTCTGTCTGGGCTGGTGCTCTAAGCAGACCTTGGGTACAAATTTTGCAGGCAGTCCCACAACACCCAGCGGAAGCTCCACTCCCAGACGCTCTTACAAGCCCAGGATCACAGGATCCCAGAATCACAGGATCACAGAGACAGCTTGACTCTGAAGAGTTCTGACACAACCAGGATCACAAGTAGGATAGGCCCCAGTCAGATTTAGCCAGGGCAGGTAGCACTAGAGATAACCAGATGGCCAGAGGCAAGTATAAGAATATAAGCAACAGAAACCAAGGATACTTGGCATCATCAGAACCCAATTCTCCCATTATAACAAGTCCTGGACACACCATCACACTGGAAAAGCAAGGTTCAGATCTAAAATCACTTCTCCCTCAAAGAAATACAGGAGAACACAAGTAATCAGCTTAAAGAAGAAACACAAAAATCCCTTTAAAAATTACAGGAAAACACAATCAAACAGGTGAAGGAAATGAACAAAATCATCCAGGATCTAAAAATGGAAATAGAAACAATAAAGAAATCACAAAGGGAGATAACTCTGGAGTTAGAAAACCTAGGAAGAGATCAGGAGTCATAGATGCAAGCTTCACTAGCAGAATACAAGAGATAGAAGAGAGAATCTCAGGGGCAGAAGACACCATAGAAAACATTGACACAACAATCAAAGAAAATGCAAAAAAGCATAAAGATTCTAATCCAAAACATCCAGGAAATCCAGGACACAATGAGAAGACCAAACTAAGGATAATAGGTATAGAAGAGAGTGAAGACTCCCAACTTAAAGGGCCAGTAAATACCTTTAACAAAATTATAGAAGAAAACTTCCCTAACCTGAGGAAAGAAATGCCCATGAGCATACAAGAAGCATACAGAACTACAAATAGACTGGAATAGAAAAGAAATTCCTCCTGTTACATAATAATCAAAACACCAATGCATTAAACAAAGAGTTTTAAAAGCAGTAAGGGAAAAATGTCAAGTAACATATAAAGGCAGGCCTATCAGAATTACACCAGACTTCTCACCAGAGACTATGAAAGCTAGAAGATCCTGGGCAGATGTCATACAGAGCCTGCAAAAACACAAATACCAACCCAGGCTACTATACCCAGCAAAACTCTCAATTACCATAGATGGAGAAAAGAAGATATTCCATGACAAAACCAAATTTACACACTATCTTTCCACAAATTCAGCCCTACAAAGGATAATTGATGGAAAAAAAAAACAACATAAGGAGCAAAACTACACCCTAGAAGAAGCAAGAAAGTAATCTTTCAACAAATCCACACAAATCTAATTCCAACTCTAACAACAAAAATAACAGGAACAATTACTTTTTCTTAATGCCTTAATATGAAAATTAATATTACCAAAATATCCTAATCAATTGAAATCCAAAAATATGAGGAATTGGAAATTTGTTGGCTGTCATCCAGTGGTCTCTCTAATTTGTTAATTGGAGAAATAGGTCCAATATTGTACAGTCCATATACACTTTCTGCTTGTTTGTAAATGATAGTGTCTCACTGGGTTCCACATAATGGTCTTGAAATCAGGCTTCTCCTCTCTCAGCCTCTCTATTAGTAGGATTGTTTATTTGATGTTTTTACACTATATTATTGTTTTCAGAACAGCTTACATATTTTAAAAGTTTATAAAGCCAAAAGAAATGTGGACAATTAACTTGGAAGGTGACCTGTAAGAGAACAACATAGAGTGAGACTGAATGCTTTGCTTGATGTTTGTAACTATTGTATCAAATTTGAAAAAGACTTTATAAGTTACTCTTTCTCTGAGATGAATGCTTTTCAAAATCACCACAGCCAATGAACCAGATTCTTACCCTCACCTAAAGTCTGTGCCACCCTCCAAGCAACTGTTTCATTGAAACAGTTGGTGAATGACTTCATGGATAGACCATCTTAATACACACACCATTTCTTAAATGAATGTAACCAGTTCTCTGTGGGCTGAGAATGATGACAATCACTCAAGTCAAATAGCTATGACCATACAGAAAGTCTGTATCCAAAAATCGTACCTACAATTCATTTCTTGGTACAGCAGAACTGTCAACTCTCAGCTTAGCTAAGATGGAGTAAAATCCTTTGGTGATGTGAGGGTCACTGAAGTACAGCCTTATTACAATGAAAACCAATGTCTAAAAATTGTTCTTATTTTGGGCTTGTACCACAGTAAGAACCAAGATTTTAAGCTTTGCTAAAACCTAAACAAAGAAACAAAAAGACTTTATCTATTTATCTATGTTCATTTAAAAAATACTAGTAGTGTTGTATTATTTTAAAATATACAGTTAATATGTCTGGAGTTATTTGAAATTTATATTGAGACAAATGTATGTATTTTCAGCATTGCTCTAGACAAGCATCTGCATAAGAATGTTCAATTGATGTTGTTTTATATCAAACAATTTTCATAATATTCATTTTTATTGTTATAATATTTTATAAATTTTAAAGAATATGACAAAATAAAAAACTAAAGGTAATGCAGGTATTGAAGGGGGTCTCTGAGGAGTTGGGGTACAAAAGGGAAACAAGAATGTGATGTAATTCTATTTACTTAAAATATGTTTTTAAATGTTAACAAATTCAGATAAATGGAAATCATGTATCTTTTCTCATCATAAATGGAATGAAACTTAATCAATATAAAAATATGTTGAAAAAAGAAAATGATTAAATTTTTTTAATTAAAAAAATAAAATCAGTAAGGAAAAAAAGTCAAGTAACACATAAAAGCAGACCTCTCAGAATTACAACAAACTTCTTGTAAGAGACTATGGAAGCCAGAAAATCCTGGGCAGATGTCATACAGACCCTAAGAGAGCATAAATGCCAGCCCAGGCAACTATACCCAGCAAAACTCTCAATTACTATAGATGGAGAAACAAAAGTATTCCATAACAAAAACAAATTTATATAATATCTTTCCACAAATCTAACCCTTCAAAAGATAATAAATGGGAAACTCCAAAGCAAGGGGGGAAACTACACCCTAGAAATAGAAAGAAAATAATCTTCTTTTAACAAACCAAAAAGAAGATAACCACATGAATGGAATTCCAACTCTAACAACAAAAATAACAGGAAGCAACAATCACTTTTCCTTAATATCTTTTAATATCAATGGACCCAACTCTGCAGTAAAAAGACATAGACTAACAGATTGGATATGTAAACAGGACACAACATTTTGCTGCATACACAAAACTCACCTCAGTGACAAAGACAGACACTACTTCAGAGTACAAGGCTAGAAAACAAATTTCCAAGCAAATGGTCTCAAGAAACAAGCTGGAGTATCCACTCTAATATCTATCAGAGTCGACTTTCAACCTAAAGTTATCAAAAAAGATAAGGAGAGACACTTCATATTCATCAGAAGTAAAATGTACCAAGATGAACTCTCAATTCTGAACATCTATGCTCCAAATGCAAGTGCATCTACATTCATACAAGAAACTTTACTAAAGCTCAAAGCACACATTGCACCACACACAATAATAGTGGGAGATTTCAACACCCCACTCTGCAATGGACAGATCATGGAAACAGAAACTAAACAAAGACACAGTGAGACTAACAGAAGTTATGAAACAGATGAATTTAACAGATATCTATAGAACTTTTTATCCTAAAACAAAAGGATATACCTTCTTCTCAGCACCTCATGGTACCTTCTCCAAAACTGACCATATTGGTCAAGAAAAGAGGCTTCAACAGATACAAGAAGATAATCCCATGCATCCTATCAGATCACTACAGACTAAGGCTGGTCTTCAATAACAACAAAGGTAATAGAAAGCCAACATAGAAGTGGAAGCTGGAGAACACTCTACTCAATGATAACTTAGTCAAGGAAGAAATAAAGCAAGAAATGAAAGACTTTTTAGAATTTAAAGAAAATGAACCCACAACATACCCAAACTTATGAGACATAATGAAAGCAGTGCTAAGAGGAAAACTCATAGCTCTGAGTACCTCGAAAAAGAAACTGGAAAGAGCATACAATAGCAGTTTGACAGCACAACTGAAAGCTCTAGAACAAAAAGAAGCAAATCAATCCAAGAGGAATAGAAGGCTGGAAATAATCAAACTCAGGGCTGAAATCAACCAAGAAGAAACAAAAAGAATTATGCAAAGAATCAACCAAACCAAGAGCTAGTTCTTTGAGAAATCAAGACATTCCATGACAAAACCAAATTTACACAATATCTAGATAAACCTTTAGCCAAACTAACCAGAAGGCACAGAGATAATATTGAAATCAACAAAATCAGAAATGAAAAGAGAGACATAACAACAGAAACTAAGGAAATCCAAAAAAACCATCAGATCCTACTACAAAGGCCTATACTCAACAAAACTGAAAAATCTCTATAAAATGGACAATTTTCTAGACAGATACCAGGTACCAAAGTTAAATCAGGTTCAGATAAATGATCTAAACAGTCTCATAATCCCTAAAGAAATAGAAGCAGCCATTAATAGTCTCTCAACCAAAAACAAACAAACAAATAAAAGAGCCCAGGACCAGATGGGTTTAGGGCAGAGTTTTATCAGACCTTCAAAGACCTAATATTAATACTCTTCAAATTATTTCACAAAATAGAAATAGAAGGAACACCACCAAATTTGTTCTATGAAGCCACAATTACTCTGATACCTAAACCACACAAAGACCCAACAAAGAAAGAAAACTTCAGACCAATTTCCCTTATGAATATCGATGCAAAAATACTCAATAAAATTCTCACAAACCGAATCCAAGAACACATCAAAACAATCATCCATCATGACCAAGTAGACTTCATCCCAGGGATGCAGGAATGGTTCAATATATGGAAATCCATCAATGTAATCCACTACATAAACAAACTCAAAGAAAAAAAAATATGATCATCTTATTAGATGCTGAGAAAGCATTTGACAAAATTCAACATCCTTTCATGATAAAAGTTTTGGAAAGATCAGGAATTCAAGGCCCATAACTAAACATAGTAAAAGCAATATACAGGAAACTGGTAGCTAATATCAAACTAAATGGAGAGAAACTTGAAGCAATGTCACTAAAATCAGGGACTAGACAAGGCTGTTCACTCTCCCCCTACCTGTTCAATATGGTACTTGAAGTCCTAGCCAGAGCAATTAGACAACAAAGGAGGTCAAGGGTACACAAATTGCAAAGGAAGATGTCAAATTATCACTATTTGCTGATGATATGCTAGTATACTTAAGTGACCCCAAAAATTCCACCAGAGAGCTCCTAAACCTGATAAATAACTTCAGCAAAAAAGGCTGGATATAAAATTAACTCAAGCAAATCAGTGATCTTCCTCTACTCAAAGGATAAACAGGCGGAGAAAGAAATGAAGGACACAACACCCTTCACAATAGTCACAGATAATATAAAATACCTTGGTGTGACTCTAACTAAGTAACTGAAAGATCTGTATGACAAGAACTTCAAGTCTCTGAAGAAAGAAATCAAAGAAGATCTCTGAAGATGGAAAGATCCCCCAGGCTCATGCATTGGCGGGATTAATTTAGTGAATATGGCCATCTTTTATTTTATTAGATATTTTCTTTATTTACATGTCATATGATTTCTCCTTTCCCAGTTTGCCCTCAAAAAAAAACACAAAAAAAAACAACAAGAACAAACCCCTGTTGCCTCCCGTACTTCCCCTGCTTGCCACTCCACCCTCTCCCACTTATTGGCCCTGGCATTCCCCTACACTGGGGCACAGAACCTCCTCCCATTGATGACCTACTTTGCAATCCTCTACTATACACATGCTGCCAGAACAATCAGTCCCATCATGTATAGTCTTTGGCTGGTGGTTTAGTCCATGGGAGCTCGGAGGGTATTGTTCAGTCCATATTGTTGTTCGTCCCAAGAGGCTGCAAACCCTTCAACTCCATTGGTTCTTTCTCTAACTCCTTCATTGGGGACCCTGAATGAAGTCCAGTTCAATGGATGGCTGTGAGCCTCT
>JADRCC010164197.1:0-10312 GCA_019843855.1 Hylomyscus alleni
TAGGTATTCACATCTGCGCACCTACAGAAAGCCCAGAGCAAGGCCCTGTTTGTAGAGAAAGCAAACCATAGCACCTGACCCCCCAACTCACCCTCATCTACTGAAAACTGATCTGTGCTCCCAGGAAGTGTCTTCTGTGTGATTCACTATGTCTGTCTGTCTGTCTGTCTACCTAGCTATCAACTCCTCTCTCCAACTCGTCTCTTTATAAACACCAAATTGACTGCAAACTCATACCTATCCTCCTGCCTCTGTCTCCTTACATTGATTATAGGCATGCATCACCACACTCAGGCCTCAGTTAAGTGAACTCTAATTGTGTGTGCCAGGTCAGCAGAGAGAGGGAGTCAGAGGGACCTCTGTCCCTCAGCCAGAGGCACTGAGAATCCTTCACTTGGAGGAGGCCCCGGGGCAGTCACCCTCAGCAGTGGCATAAGAGAACACCAAGTCGCTTTTATATTCTCCTCTTCTGACAGACCTGCAGGTGGCTTCAGACATTACCCATCAGGTTGTGGCAAAGTGTCGAGTATGTAGGCCCTCTTGTTGTGGAGTGTTGGGCAAAGGTGCTTTCGGGGCCTGCTATGAGGATAATTACCCAAGCAGACAACTGGCCCGAATTAACAGATAGACAGTACTCAGGTGTGTGCAACAGCTGGGCTACCAGGTGCACAGTGTGTCACCTTCTGTCGGGCTCTGAGTTACTCTGAAGTTGTGGGGAAACTTCTCAGCGGGAGTTAACAGGCGACTTTATAGATCAGCTCCTAGAAACCACCATCAGTGTCACTGTTAACCCCTGGTTCATTGTGCTGGCTGTGCTGGGCACCCCCTACCTGAGCAAGCCATGCCCTTTTCTGCACCAACAGCTTTCTCTGGAGCTGGGATGGGCAACCTATCAGGAAGCAGTCAGGCTGTGGAGACCTTCACCCGTGACCCAGCAACAGATGGCAGGACATTGGGGGTTGCATGGGCTTCAAATGTGGCTTGGTGCATCCCGGGGATCAGCAAACCCTTAGGAGGGTTGCAGTGCATGGTCCTGCTAGCCATCTGCTACGTCTTGGACAGGGGCTTGCTTGTGGGCCTGTCTGGAGTGTTTCTACACTCCCTTTCCTCTTCATCTTCTGAAGTCAAATTTCTCTGGGATCCAGGGTCCCCAGTCCTCACTAAGGCACCTGCCAAGCACTCACAGTAGAGTGCCCATGACCACAGCTGTCCTTGGAGTTAGCACAGGTGAGAGCTGCCCTGGCTTTGGAGTGGAGACTGAGGAGCAGGCTGGAGAGCACTGCACAGAGCCCCTGGACTCCAGACATTCTGTCCCCAGACTAGGATTTTACAGAAGTGTTTGCCTCCCTTGTGATAAGCTTCTCTGTGGTTCCGAATACCCAGGCTTTCATGCAGATCCCCAAACCCACTCTGCTTGTACCTGGCCCAAATCCTAGGCTCACAACACTCACCCGGTCACCCTTAATTCCCATGTCGCCTTTAAACCCAGGGAAGCCATCTTCACCCTGAACAGAAACAAAAGAACACATCAGTCTACAGAGAAGAACTCCACTCCACAGCACTACTGTCCACTCCCAATGGGCCTACACAACACAGAGCCCCCAGCCAAGGACAGAGGCAGGAGAGCTGTCCAGGGAGGAAGCATCCAGCCTGCACGGAAGGAAGCCTGCATACCCTGGGCCTTTACCCATCCCTTAGGCCTGCTACAGTGTGCATGATGTATCAAAGCCACAAGTCCTCAGACACCTGTCTCCCCAGAGCCATCTTAATCTACTTTCCTGGGCCGTTTGGGGCATTCAGGAACTTCCCTGGTAAGAGAGCATCCCCAGGTAACCCTGTCACATTCTTGGCAAGAATGTGATAAGACACATTCTGTCTTATGAAGACAAACAAGACAAACTAAAGCAGTAAAGCTGGGACTCTGGAAACCATCTTCAAAAAGACCCTCCAGTAATAGAGTGTCCCAACAGAATGGAAAATCTGGGACAGAGGGCTTAGAAAGAGTCCTTCTGGGGAGCAAGTGGACATCTGCTCCTAAGAGGATTCGCTTTTCTCACGTATATTCTTGGCTGAATTGTTCAGAAGACAAACTCATTCTCCTGACCCCGCAGAAAGAGCCCTAGGGTTCTACTCTGTGTATATGTGTGTGTGTGGGGGGGTACTCTAGAAATAGTGGAAAATGGAAGAACTTTTTGCCTGCTCTTTCCAAAGGGTGGCCAGGTGGTTAGCAACCAGGCACAAGGTAGACTACACAGGATCTCCCTCGAGCTGTTCCCAACCATAGCTCTTAAAGCCGTCCCTAGAGAATAGTTTTCAGGCTATCAGATCACTCAGGAGTTGAGGTAAAAAAGTGTCCACAGGTACCCAGTGAGAAGCAATGTATACCTTCCAAGCACAAGCAGATGCAGGTGTCAGGTGCCTGAGCTCAGGCTTGGAAGGTCTGTTCTCACAGCCTTCAGACCCCAGTGTCCCAGGGAGCGCCACAGCCTGCCACAAAGGGCAACCACACCCAGTAGCTACAGCCAATTGGATGGAGCTCAAATGGGCAGATCACATCCATGCCAGGCCTCCTACTACCAAGATGGAAGGGACAGAAACGGCTGGCTGCTGCACGGTTCCACAAGGCTCAGGATGTCTCTTCTGCCAGGGTTACTGGGCACTCTGACCATGGCATTCAAAGTGCTGTTATTTAGATTTGTATTAACCAAGATGATCCACATAGGCCTGCTAGGCAGCCTTGACCATGGCAGGCAGGCAGGCAGTACCACATTCTACAATGTGGCTTATATGTTAAGTGTCACCAGGTTGGACATGCCTTCACATGCCTTGGCTCAGAGCCCTGAGACCCGACTATAAAACTAGATAGATTCTGTGCAGGAACTGTGGGCCTCTCGGGTGAGAACTGACTACCATGAGGACGGCTGCCCGCAGTGGACCCTCAGGGAGAGATGGGGGCGGGAGGGATGAAGGTATGTGGATACAGCCATGTGGCCATCCTAGGGCATTCTGGGTAGATGCTCTGAGCCAGCCCAGGAGATTCTGACAGTAACATGTGTACTGACTGGTTTTGTGTGTCAACTTGACACAGGCTGGAGTTATCACAGAGAAGGGAGCTTCAGTTGGGGAAGTGCCTCCATGAGATCCAGCTGTGGGGCATTTTCTCATTTAGTGATCAAGGGGGTAGGTAGAGCCCCTTGTGGGTGATGCCATCCCTGGGCTGGAAGTCTTGGGTTCTATAAGAGAGCAGGCTGAGCAAGCCAGGGGAAGCAAGCCAGTAAGAAACATCTCTCCATGGCCTCTGCGACAGCTCCTGCTTCCTGATCTGCCTGAGTTCCAGTCCTGACTTCCTCTGGTGATCAACAGCAATGTGGAAGTAAGCTAAATAAACCCTTTCCTCCCCAACTTGCTTCTTGGTCATGATGTTTGTGCAGGAATAGAAACCTCGACTAAGACACCATGGTTCCTTGAGGGTGGCATCAATTCCCCTCTTCATTCAGAGGCAACCCCATTGGGTCCTGTACCATGCTGAGCCAACCCACCCGCAAGCGGACAGACTCTTACCTTTTCCCCTTTGGTGCCCTTCAGACCTCGGATGCCATCTGCCCCCTGTGCAAACAAGAAAAGAGAGTGATCACAAACACGTATGGCCTAGGAGGGTCAAGGGAACAGCTCCCATGGGCAGTATGTGCCAGCCTCAGATGAGCCCTCATCCAACATACCTCCATCTCTGGAGGGAGAAGTATTTCCTGTTCGCTCATTGGTTGACAGGAGCTAATGTGAGGCCCCCCACTGTCCTTGACTCCTACACTGCCCTCTGATTCCTTCTGCACAAACATCCAAACTTTCCCCTGCACAATTACTCAAAGGTCTGATTTTGCCTTTCAAAAGGCCCAAAGCCCTGCCAACAGTTTCCCAGGCTAATATGCCTGCCGGTTTTAGAAAGAGTCCCTCAAGTCTGCAGCTAGGAAGACCTCAATGCAGGCAGGCAAGTTAAGATCCTGACCCTTTCTGTGGCCTCTAAAGATATCCCAGACTTCTGCATGCCACATATTCCTTACCTGGAAGAGGACTGACAAGGACTCTAGCCTCATTTCTACTGTTGGAAAAGGATGAGCTGAAGGTCCTCAGGGCAGTGCCCAGTGCAGACTAGACACTTAGTACACAATAGCTGTGCACCGTCTGTTTGTATTAACTCTGTATTATCATCAAAAGGAGACATGGTATTGCACCAACTAATGTCACAGCAATGAGTGTGTCTGCCTTCAGCCCAGGGTGGACCACATCAATTCCCTGTTAGACACATCTCTAAGGACACACGCGAGGCCCCTTTTCTTCCATTCTCAATGGCCCCAGTCCCTCTGCTGATAGAGGTGAAATCATAAAACCTACTAACAGATGGAGCCACAGCTTTACAGTCTATGCCTTCTGACCTTGGGCTCCTGAGAGGGGTAACATTTACCTACATGGACTTACTACATGGACTCCAGAAGCTGCCTCAAGCCACTTCTGCCTAGGATCCCAGAGGAGTCACAAGGCTCAGTTTATTCATGATCGAGGCTGCTGCCTGGGTCTAAGCCACCTTCTGGACCCAGGTGCCACCAGCTGCCCTCTGCTGGCCAGAGATCCACATAGGCTTGGTAGTTCTGAGGTTGGGGCTGGGAAGAGCTTTAGAAGGAAGCTCTTTAGAATGGAGACATAAAGACCCAGGAGACATAAAGACCCCGGGCTTTGATTCAGGAAGGTAAGAGCTACAAGCCAGATGCACAGGTACCCTGAGATCTCAACCACCAGAAGGAAGGTGGGCTTGGAGGATCAACAGACAAGCCCTTTGTTGACAATATCCCTACTAGGTATTTCATGATGCACAGCTTAGAATGCGCCAACGGAGGGGGCAAGAGGACGGCTGCTGAACAGAGAGGATCTAGATAGCAGCTGGGTCAGAGCAGCTCTTGCTCACTCATCCCAACATTGAAGAAATGGACATGGGCTGACAGCGGAGGTGCCCAGTCCACTAGGACAGCAGCTCCTGGTCCTTGAAAGTAGCCGTAAATGGAATTAAGGGTGCTGACTCTAGGGAGTCTCTCTGTGCTTGCTCAAACCTGAATCAATGGTGGACAGCAAACTGAAAAATGAAGAAGGGCCTAGAGCAGACATGGGGATATTATGACATGCTCACACAGAGTCTGTGAGCAAGGCTTGCCACATGCACTCAAGTAACAGGAGTTTAAGAACATCTGTGGTCCCACGGACCCAGGAAGGTGCAGTGTGCCCTGTCTGGCCAGTGTCTGTCTGGAACCAATGGTTTCCGGGCACTGTTCTTTTCCTGAGATGCCTTTTGGATATCTAGAAGTCTCCACAGAAGAAGGCAGTGGGTGGTACCTAGAGCCCCACCCATCATCTCACTCTTCCAGGCATCTCTGTAGTGGAGAGAAACAGAAACAGAAGAACCCAACACAGATGAACTCTCAGGTCCAGCCCTGCTGACACAGGCCTGCAAACCCAACTGCTGATGACCCGGAAGCAGAAGGATCACGAGTTTAAGGCCAGACACCTAGGCAACTTAGTGAGATTCTTCCTCAAAACAAAAAGTAAAAAGAAGGGGTTTATTTAGCTTGGTGGTAGAGTGCTCACAGGATGTGGGCAAGCCCCGAGTTCATCTCTTGGTAGGAAGTTGGGGAGGGGGTGAGAGAGGCTGTCTGCTCTTTCCACTTGCTGGGGCTTCCGTGAGAAGAGCTGGGTTGTGAAGCGGAAGGAGGTCCTAAGCAAATGATGGTCCACTTGCACCCTGACCTTGGATCTCCAGCCTCCATTGCAAAACCCTAGATCGTGGAATTTTTCTTATAGCAGATAGGCCATGACAGAACCCTATCTTGGGAAGAAGCTTGGGTAGGAAATAGTCAGATCTCTCTAACCTCATGGTGACAGCTCCCACACCTACTTCTGCTGTGCCGTGGGCCTGGCACTGATGAGGTGGCCAACAACACGTCTGTTCTCAAGAGCACAAGGGGAGGGGCTATTGCTTTCTCTTGTGAAGACTGTCTTAATGCTTGCCTCCCTCTTTGCTCCCAAGTCTAACTGGATTACTCATGTTATGAGTGGATTTTAATCAGATAGATAGATAAGAAGAGCATTCTCCATAAACATTTTAAAGTAAGTAAGCATCTCTCGGCTTGCAGAGGAAGCCTTACGCAATCAGCCATGTACAGGGACTGCCAAAGCCTGGGGTAGGCGACAGGAATTTGTAAGATAAACACGAGTAGAGCTCCTATAATCAGCACTGCTGCTCAGTTATCTCCCTCATAGCCTTCAGTAGGCACTGTGTCTGGAAAAGCGTGCTTCAGGAGGAACCTGAACTGCCTAAGGCTGCCATCCTCTAGAGATCGCTCTTGAAACTAGGCTGTCTTTGTTTCTGAGGCACAGAAACAGGGCTCTTTGGGTTCAAGTCTAGACAGGGGTACCATGCTGGGTGGGATTCCAGACAGTCTCTGAACACTGAGGTCGTATGTTCTCCACCCTCCACACCCCAAGGCACCTGTATACTTTGGGTAGGCATCAACGCTGGACAGAGAGAAAGTTACCACAAGGTACATGGGTGGGGGCAGTGGCCTGGGTCATGTTTCTATAAATTCTTAAAACTTAAATTGTTTTGTGGTGCGCTTGTGCATATGTGCACACCTGTGTTTCCCTTCATGTCAGTCTGAGGGAAAAGGTTGGTATCTTTTCTGCCAGGGGCTGTGGTGGGGTGGGGTGAGGGAGGGAGAGCCTGGAGCTTTGAGATGCTTCGAAGTCCCTGTTTTGTTGAAGGAAGAGTCCCTGTCGATGCCCATCTTCTACACAGGAATGTGCCTTCCCCCAGGAACCTTGGAACTCAAGATTAAATCATGCAGCTCAGAGAAAACTCAGTTAGTGCTGAAGGGACAAAAGGGGACCTTGCTCTCAATATTGCTCTGGCACTCTGTGTCCCATTTAACAAGGTTCCAGGAATTTCTACCAGCAGAAACACGATTGTAAACAAATAGACATCTCTCACAACTCCTGCCTCCTGGGGATTTGAGAGGACATACTAGTCTTTTTCCTCTTCCAACATGCCAGTGGCTCAAAGGACTACTTCTGGGCTTCCCCAGGCTGGCCATGCCCCTGCCTCACAAGATCCACATCTGTTAGAGGGGCTAGAGGTCAGCCAAGACGGTGGCTACTACAGTGACCTGCTTCTTCGCAGGCTGACTAGGGGTAATCCCCCATCCTGTAGCAGTCTGTCCACTAGCTGGCAGGCAAGATCTGCTCAGACATGCTGTCTGGGGTCCCAGCATGTGCATCCTGAACTGGGGAGCTAGGCTATTCTAGAGTGCCTGGAGCAGGGCTTAACAACAGAGAAGCTGCCAGGACCTGCCAGCCAGGTCCGTGCATCCACCCCACCCTGACTTCCTCGAAGACCCAGGGCTGCAGACTCCCTCTTACCTTGACTCCTCGTGGACCCGGGTAGCCAATGGGACCCTGGGGGCCGGGAGGACCCTAAAATCCAAAGTGAAAGAACATTATCTACTTTCAGGTGTGAGTACCTGGGCAACCTCTGTGGGACCCTAGGAAGCAGCCTTGTGAGAGATGCAAGAGCCCTGCCTGTGATCCTCACTGGTACTGATGCTGATGATAGAGGCAGTGGGTGGTGCCTTTCAAAGAACAAAAATATCTGAGGACAGTCAGATGCTGTGTCCAGCTTCAGGAGGCCAGGAGGGACAAGAGGGAGAGGGGTTGCCATGTAATATAAGGAAACACAGCACTGGGTCGAGAAAAGACAGGGTCATTAAAATAACATGTCCCCATCCTAGGGACCTTGAGGTGAGGCAGTTTTTAGCCGAGGGGAACAAGGGTATCTTGTCTAGGGAAATGGCATCCTTCAGTAACCAAAAGCCCTTTCCCATGACTGACTGAAGCTTACAGTCCAGGCGCTGCCCCTCCCCCACCCCAGGCTCCACCCACCACCCTGCTTAGGAGACCAATACAGAGACTGGCTGCTGAGGCAGGGTGCAGTAGGTACCCACCTGGCCTCCTTTTTCTCCTGGAGGACCTTCTTTGCCAGGGTGCCCCTGTCACAAGAGAGAAGGTCTTTATTAGTTAACCACCTGCTTAGAAAGAGGCCTCCTACCTTAGCGGTATTGATGTCCCAATCCCCCAGCTCTGCCCTCTCCAGGGGGGAAAATGAAAATCAAGGACTTCTGGACAAACAACCAAGCCACTTCTAGTCCCTGGACCTCGACTGCTTCGACATTCCCATCTGCAAAATGGGAAGAAGTAGTGTGGCCCTGCAGTTAGCTGATCATGGAAGGAACATTAATGTCCGATGACGAGAGTGTGTAGCAGGCTACCCTGAGGCCAGCCTTCCCTCCAGGGCAGACTTCACAGACCACAGGGGAGACTAGGCTCAAGGTCACACTCGCCAGATGAACTCACGGGATAATGACCTTAGACAAGACTTGTGAGTGCTGAGTTTCAGGACCAGCAAGGGCCACATGATGTCTGCTAAACACAGCAAGTGGCTGTTCGGAGAAACAGCAGGCAGGTAGGGCAGAAAGAAGGCCATCTTGTCACTTTACTAAGTACCTAAGCACTTCAGACTGCCAAAGTCACATCCCAGAAGGTCCCTGAGTCCTGAGAAACTGAGCAAAGGTGAGAGGTGGCCCTGCAGAGGCACCTGTGTCCTCTGACCATGTCTCACCCACCGGCACCTGGACTAATTACATCCTCCACAATGCAGCACAGGCTCTGCTGCACCAGGCTGACCCTGGAGTTAGAGCCACAGGGAGAGAGGAAAGCGAAAAGGCTGTGCTCACTTATGAACACGCAGTCTGGCCACTACCTTTTCCAGGCAATGGGGAGGGGCTCAATTCTACCTTGGATACAATGAAACTATTGTGAATGCTTGAGCAAGTCCCTTGACCTCTCTAGGCCCATACTTCCTCAGGTGAACAATGAAAGGATAAACTCATGCTCTAGCTTGAATGGGTTAAAGATCTGGGGCCCTGTCTCTAGAGGGGAAGAGCTGGGCATGTGCTCCTTTGCTTCTCCTGGTTGGATAAAGCCCTTAGCAAGTGAGTTGGGACACAAAGTTCCCATGTGGGAGTCCAGTGTCCCTGGAGGGAAACTGAGACACCCACTGGTGGATTGTGGCTGCTGTTCTGGCCCCGAGGACAAGTTGGACCAGCCCCTGCCTTTCAGAAATGATGACCATGCTTGTGGCCAGTCCATGTGCCCTCCACATGCCTAAGGTACCAGAGGTTCTTGGTTGCAAGGCTAATGTAAGACACCAAGGAGAAGGTGTCCTACCACAGGCAGACTTGTAGTCTTTTTCTCAGTGCCCACCCACCACATGGATCTGCTCAGGAGTCAGGGTGGGTGGGCACCACAAGACGTCCTAAGCCAGGACATGCAGTGACGGTCACTAGAGAAGCCAGATGCCCTCCCCATGTGTAACTCCTTCAGAGGCATGCTGGAAACTGCATGTGCTTACACCGCAGACAGCCCCAGAGATACCAAGGAGAGATTCCCTAGGTGCTCAGCAAGAACCAAGCAGAGTATGACGGACAGGAGCTGGGACACACCATTGCCACGGCTGCCCAGACGCCTTAGATGGGTCTCGGCTGTGTTCTAGAAGGGAGCAACTGCAGTAGAGAGGCCCAGGGCTCATTTGGTAACCATGACTGGGGAGAAGAGAAGAAAATTTAACACTGACAAATCTTCCTGCTGTGCAAGGCTAGGCTGTGCTCTTGCTCTCTCTCTTTCTCCTCTCCCACTGCACATTTTCCCAATATTTTACGGTGGATGTTACTTTCATAATGGAAAAATAATAAAGCTTAAATTATTTGTATTTGATATTTTTCTGATTAAAAAAGTAATATATGTTCATTGTAGACAATTAGGAGAGCAGAAAAGGAAATTAAACTCCTCCACAGCCTACCATGCAGAGCCACGAGGCTGGTCGTGGGGCACAGGCTTCCAATCCATTTCTCTCTCTCTCTCTCTCTCTCTCTCTCTCTCTCTCTCTCTCTCTCTCTCTCTCTCTCTCTCTCTCTGTGTGTGTGTGTGTGTGTGTGTGTGTGTGTGTGTGTGCACGCGCATACAAAGCAGGCAGGTATAATAGGATCCACATTTAATACTGACTCATGAGCACTTTCTCCACACCTTGGATAGACTTTCACATTTTATTTTTACTGGCTCTATTTACCCATCATTTTGCTGTGTGCTCTGGGGTATTAATCACATTTCAGGGTACTATATAGGACTTAAAACACACACATACTCTCCCTCTTCCTCTCTC
>JADRCC010164198.1:0-19598 GCA_019843855.1 Hylomyscus alleni
CACACACACACACACACACACACACACACACACACACACACACACCACCACCACCACCACCACTACCAACAACAACAACAACTTACCGACTCCATTTTTGTTGCTTATGTGTGTAAATGGTTTTTAAGGATGACCACTTTACACTGGACAACTAATAAGGGAATTCATACTTGGAAGAGGCTAATTCTTCTCCTAGCAATCATTCTTTGCTTGTAGTTCTTTGACTAAGGATGTGACTCCTGATATTTTAGGTAAATATAAAATAACATGATTTCTTGGGTTTTATCGAACAGCCTTGGTATTATTTGTGTCTCCTCCATCCTCCTCTTCCTCAATTGAACTTCTTCCTTCCTGTACAGTCGGAGGGCCTGCCTATTGTCCCGTTTCCCTCGTTTTGGCACCTGGATCTTGCTATTCTCCAAAGCTGCCCCTATCTTTAGAATTGTTTGCTTTTTCTGATGATTCCATGTTGAATGCTCACATCTGAAAATTTGGATCTTGGAAGTGCAAATGAAAAAAAAAAAAAAAAAACACGTGGTGTTCTTCTTTCTGCATCTGGGTTACCAAATTCAATACTGCTTAGGTCTAACAACTTACCCTCAAATTTCATTCTATTTTTTACATTTTACCTCTACATAGGATATCATTGCGTATATGTATATATTTTTCAGTATCCATTGACTTGCTGAATGATATTAGGTTATTTTCTTTTCCTAACTATTATGAAGAGAATATCAGTGAACATTGTGAAACATGTATCCATGGCGTAGGGCATCATGTCCTTTGGGCATATGCCAAGTAGACTTGTGGCTGGGTCATGTGACAGACTTATTTTTAGTTTTTTGAGGATACCTCATACTGATTTCCATAGTAGCTGCACCACTCTGCATCTTCACCAGCAGTGAATGAGGGTTCCTCTCCACACCCTCACAAACATTTGTGGCCAGTTATTTTGTGGATCTTAGTGATTTTGACCAATGTGAGAAGAAATTTCAAAGTTCTCATTTTCATTAGTCAAACTGCTAAGAAGGATAAAATACTTTTGGAGGTATTTCTTACCAATTTCTATTTTGTTTTGTTTTGTTTGGTTTGAGACAGGGTTTCTCTGTGTAGCCCTGGCTGTCCTGGAACTCACTCTGTAGACCAGGCTACAGAGAACTCAGAGATCTGCCTGCCTCTGCCTCCCAAGTGCTGAGATTAAAGGTGTGTGCCACCACTGCCCGGCAGTAATTTCTATTTCTTCTATCAAGAATTCTGTCTAGATTACTCTGCCAATTTTAAATTGGGCCTCTTTTTTGGACTCTTTGTGTTGGTTGGTTGGTTTGTTTGTTTTGCAATATTCTGTATATCACTTTTCTGTCCAGTACATGACTGAAAAAGATTCTCTCACATTCTGTGAATTTATTTTTCACTTGGTTGATTATTCCTTTAGTCTAACAGAAGCTTCTTTATACTTCATTAAAGTCCCATTTGCCAATTGCTGACTTTGACTTCAGGACAATTACAGTCATGTTCAGAAAGTCCTTTTCATTACCTTCATCTTGTAGAGTACTATGCTTTATTCTAGCAAGAGTTGTTCAGGTTTCAGATTGAGGGCTTTGGTTTATTTGGAGGGTAATGTATGGGAGTCTGATTTTACTCTTCTCCATGTGGATATCCAGTGTTCTCAGCACTACTAAATGAAGAAACTATCTTTTCTTTAGTATAATGTGTTATTGAATTTAGTTTGTCAGAAGTTTATTCAGAAGTTTTACACCTATTTTCATCAGAACAACTGCTTTATGGTTTTCTTTATTTGCCATGTCTTAATCTGGCTTTGTTGTCAAGGTAATTCTGTGTTGTAGGGCATATTTGGTACAATTTAGTCTCTTTCTACTTTATGGGACAGTTTGAGAAACATTAGTTCAAACTTTTAAGGATTTGGTAGAATACATTAATAAATATTTCTAATCCTGGACTCATCTTTGTTGAGAAAATTTGTGTTACTACTTCAATTTTTTTTAAAAAAAATTGTGCGTGTTTGTGTGAGTATGTATGTATGTATGTATGTATGTATGTATGTATGTGTTCAGATGCATGCCTACTTATTTATATGTGCATCATATGCATGCAGTGCCCATGGAGGCCAGAAGAGGGTGACTTATTCCCATGAAACAGATTACAGATGGTTGTGAACAAATAGGTACAAGGTGCTGGAAAGAGAACCTGGTTCTTCTACAGGAACACTCCCCTGAGAAATCTTTCCAGGCACAAATTGTTTCTATACACTTGATTTAAAGTTGGTGAGTCATATGTTTCTGTAAATTTATCCACTAATCCTAGATTTTTAAGCATTGGGCACTATAAATTGGCAAAATATTTCCTAAGGGGAGAATAATCCTAAAATTCAGATAAAGGGACAATGGGCCCCCAAAGCTAAAGTGATATTTACAAAAAAAAAAGAGAGTAATGCTATAAGCATCATAAAAATTTACCCCAAATTATATTGCAGAGCCATAATAATAAAACTGCATGGTGCTGACACTAAATAACAAATGCTGATCAATGGAATAGAATGGAGAACCTAAAAACAAACCCACACAAATACAGATTCTAGAGAAAAGATGGTCTCCTTGGCCAATGATGCCAAAGAGCCTGATTTCTCCATGTAGAAGAATACAACTATATCTCTACATTTTACCCAGCAGAAAAGTCAAGTCAGTTGCATGAAAGCTCTTAATATAAGACCTCGGGTGTTGAAAGTACTAGAGAAAATTCAGTAAAGCACTTCAAGATACAGGACACAGGGATTTTCTGCAAATGACAATAAATGAATAAAAATTAATGCTACAAATTGACAAACAACATTACATGAAATTAAAAGATTATTGTACAGTTCAAGAAACAATCAGCACACTGAAAATTCAACCTGAAGAATGGAAAATATCAAATCGTTCGCCTTCTTAGTAACTCCCCGTAAGAGACTATTGGAAGGTCAACCATGACACACTGGAAAATAAACCTCTTGCTTTTGCATCAGTCTGCATCTTGGTGTCTCACTCAGGGGCATCTCGAAGTAAGTACCATTGACTGAGGGTTGAGTCTTACATTTAGGGGGTTGTCCCAGGATTCGAGGAGACCCCCAAGTGACCCTGACTAGGTTGATTGGAGAAAAAAGACAGAGCTAGGCAATAGCAACATCCACAGTGTTTGTGTCTCTGTGTCTTTTGCGTTCACTTTTGATTTTCAAGCAAGATGTCAGTGGAAAGCCTCTCGTATGATGCGGTCATTTGTGGCAGCAGACTTGCCTTAACTCTGTGATTGTGGAGAGTCTGGAAGACATTTCAGGCTCCCCCAGAGGGAGTCAAGAGGACTTGGCTCTTTTTGGAAGCAGCAAGACACAATATTGGTGGAAATGAGTCTTGCTATAACCTGGTTTCTGTGCCCGTGGCAGGGGTTGATTGTCTTTCTCTGTGTTCTTGAACTTGGACTAATGTTTGTTTTGTTTGTTTGTTCATTTTTGTTTGTTTTTGTTTTTGTTTGTTTTTGGTTATGGGACAGAATAAATCTACTCCATTAAACATCCTTGTTAACCTTTGGAAGGAAGTTAGGAAAAGAGGAGAAAACTTGACAGTAGTAATAAACAAGAACAAGTTAGTTACTCTCTGCTTCTCTGAATGGCCCACCTTCAGAATAGGGTGGCCACCTATAGGGACCTTCAACTTGCAGGTGATCAAAGCAGTAGAAGAGAGTGTCTTTAGGCCAGGGCTCCTTGGGCACCCAAAGCCTGAGTCCTATATAGTTACCTGCAAGAATCTAGTGGAGCAACCACCATCCCCCATGGATAAAAGCCCTTCTTTCCCCAAGACCCACCTCTTAGGTACTAGCAGTCAAGAAAAAGAAAACATGGGAGGAGGGATCTGAACCTGGGAAGAAGTCCATCCTCCAAAACCCTTCCACAGTGGACCTGTTACTCCAGACCCTCCTCCTTCATATCCCACTACCCTTGCTCCCATGGTCCTGCCAGTGCCAGCACTAGCTCTGGGATCCTCAGCCCATATGAGACCAGGGTTGTTGAACTCCCTCCACCTTTACTAGGTACCAGAGGAGACCCCCAACTTCATGTCCCACCATGGGGACATGAAGTCTGAGAGTCACCTTCCCTTATACTATGGTGGTTCTCCTGCTGAAGGAATATGTGCCTCTAGATAAGGGCAATCAGGCTATGCAATATTGGCCCTTCTCTTCAGCTGACTTGTACAATTGGAAGTCTCAACACCTCCCCTTTTAAGATAACACCAGATTATTAGCTTTGAGACTATTTTATTTACTCATCAGCCCAGCTGGGATAATATCCAACAATTCATGAGAGTGCTCTTCATGACTGAAGAATGAGAGGATAATGCAGGAAGCCAGAAACAATGTCCCCTCAGACACAGGGATGAGGGGTGGGGCTACCATCAATTGGCCAGGCTGTCATCAAAAGCAGGTTTTTTTCTGACTAGACCTGACTGGGACTTTAATACAGCAGAAGGTAAGGGGCACCTGAAGGTCTACCTCCAGTCTCTGTTGGCAGGTCTCAAGAGGGCTGCATGATGACCCACCAATTTGACCAGGGTACATGAAGTTAAGCAGGGACCAGATGAGTCACCTACAGCCCTTCCAGAGTGGCTTATGCAGGCATCTCACCAATATACACTCTATGACCCCAGCATCGAGGAGCACAAAGTTACTGTGACTATGGTTTTCATAGACCAGGCTAGTAGAGATATCAAGTAAAAGCTTCAGAGGGTAGAGGGAGTACAGGATAAGCCATTGAGGGATTTAGTTCAGGTTGCTGAGAAAGTCTGTCATAACAGGGAGACAGAGGAAGAAAAGGGAAGAAAATGAAAGGGAGATGAAAAGTAAAAAAGAAGCGATAGGAAAGAAATTTACAGAGAATTTTGGCTATAGTAGTTAGGGAAAGCAGAGAAGAGAGACGCCAACTAAAGAGGAAACAGAAAACCCCTTGAAAAGGAGAGGGGCCACTGATCCCAAGAGTGCCCTAACATAGGGAAACCAGGGGCAGGAAATCTCAGGCCTTGGAAAAGTGCCCCCCAAATGCCAAACGCCAAAAGTCAAAGATGTTAGCCCTGGGGCAAGACAGCGACTAGGGAAGACAGGGTTTGGACCCCCTCTCTGAATCCAGGGTAACTCTGAGAGTGATGGGTAAATCCATTCAATTCTTGGTGGACACAGGTGCCCAATACTCAGTCTCTCCTCTGAACCATTTTCAAGAAACAAATCTTGGGTTCAAGGAGCCACTTGCACCAAAATTTATTCATAGACTAGCCGAAGAACAGTAGACTTATGGATGGGCAGGGTATCTTATTCATTTATGATCATCCAGACTCTCCCTCTGTTAGGGTGAGATTTACTCTCCAAGATGGGGGCCCAGATACACTTCCTGCCTGACGGGCCGAAACTAACTGACCCAAAAGGGTGGAGCCCATGGGTGGAGGAAAGACCTCTCCGAATGACCCCTGCTGCGAGCCAAGGATACGTGGTTTACAGATAGGAGCAGCTTTCTTCCTGAAGGTCAGAGACAAGCAGGTGCTGCTGTGGTGGGTGGCACAAATGTCATTTGGGTGGAACCTCTACCCCCTCTTAGCACATTGATGCAGAAATTGGAGCTAATTGCCCTCACCAAAGCTTTGGTATTTGGGTAAGGCAAAAAAATAACATCTACAAGGATAGCAGGTATGCCTTTGCCACAGCCCATGTCCACAGGGTGGGCTCACGTCAGAAGGAAAAGAAAAGAAAAAAAAGCAAGAAATCTTGAATCTCTTGGATGCCCTGATGAAGCTGGCAACTGTGAGTATTATTCACTACCCAGGACATCAGAAGGGAAGAGACTCAGTGGCCCGGGGCAATTACCAGGCAGATCAAGTGGCTCCGGAAGTGGCTATACAGGAGCCTAACCCAGTTTTGGGTATGCAAAAGACACCGGATGGGGAATGAAATTGGACTAATGGATGGCCTCACTTAAAATAAACTGAAGAAAAAAGGACTCAGATTACTAGCCACTCTTCCAACTATTACCTAGAGAAAAAAGGACAATAGCACACATAAGAAGGAAGAAGTATACTCCCCAGAAAGCAAGCAAAAGACTCACTTGGGCAAATGCACCAATGGACTCATTTAGGGGATAAAAAGCTTGTCCAAGCGGTTATGGGATCTAAAGTATATATAATGGATCTCAGGTTTGGGGCCAGAGAGATAGTAGAACAGTGTAAGGTATGCCAGCCAGTGAATGCTTATGTGGCCAAGGGTAAACAGGGCAAAAGATCCAGGGGAAAATGGCCCGGAGTATATTGGTAGGTCTATTTTACAGAAGTTGAGCCAGGAAAATAAGGTTACAAATACTTTCTAGTATTTGAGGATGCTTTCTCTGGACGGGTTGAGGCTTTCCCCACCAAGCAGGAAATAGCTACTGTGGTAGCCAAGAAGATATTAAAGGAAAATTTCCTGAGTTTCAGAGTGCCCAAAGTAATTGGATCAGACAGTGGTCCTGGTTTTGTCTCTAAGGTAAGTCAGGGATTGGCAGAGACATTGGGGACTAGTTGGAAGTTCCGTTGTGCATACCATCCCCAGAGCTCAGGGCAGGTAGAGAGAATGATGAATAGAACCCTAAAAGAGACCTTAACTAAATTATCCTTGGAGACTGGTGCTGACTGGGTGGTGCTCTTTTCCCTGGTCCTGCTTTGAGCCTGGAACACCCCCTACGATTTTAACCTGACCCGATTTGAGATCCTGTTTGGTACCCTAACTCCTTTGGTGTACTGGACCCTCCCTGGAGGTATCCCAACTCATTGATAGAAACCTCTTCTTGAGGCCCGAAGCCCTTCAGTCAATACAACACAAGATTTGGCCCAAACTGTCTGCCTTAAATGCTCCAGGGTTACCAGAGACCCCTCATAGCTTCCAAACTGGTGACTGGGTCTATATAAGAAGCATCAGGCATAGACACTGGAATGCTGGTGGAGGAGACCCTTCCGGGTGCTGCTAGCCACTCCCACAGCCCTAAAAGTGTTCAGTGTTGTGCCTAGGTACACACTTCCCATGTAGAACTTACAGATGCTCTACTCCCTAGGGACTCCTGCTGGACAATACAGAAGATGGACAATCTGCTCAAGCTCAAGATCACTCTCATGATGTCCAGGTGGCACCTTTGGATTCTGGTTCCTTCCCCCATCTTATGTGCTGTCTGCCAAACCTGCTACAGCACTCAGTGTCTCCCTTCTATTGGGGAACCACTGGGACCTCTGCTTTGGTCTTACAAGGGAAAAATTATGACAGTCTGAGGGCAGCCACTGATTTAGATATAGAGAGAATAGAAACTTCCATCAGTCACCTTCAAGAATCATGGACTTCATTATCAGAAATAGTACTACAGAATAGGAGGGGATTAGACTTAACTTTTCCTCCAACCAGGAGGGCTATGTGCTGCCCTAGCTAAGGAGTGTTGCTTTGATATAGACCACTCTGGAGTTGTTAAAGATTCAATGGCCAAGGTGAGGAAAGGGCTAGACAAGGGGAAGAGAGAAAGATAACAGTAAGAGCTGGTTCAAGTCTTGGTTTGACTCCTCCCCTTGGTTAACGATCTTTGTATCCACCTTGTTAGGACTCCCAATTGTTCTCCTGCTATTGTTGACCTTTTGACCTTGAGTGCTGAAGTGCACTTTACGGTCCTGCACCAACGATATGAAACCATGAGGACAGGACCTGAAGAATATGAGTTAGTTACTCAAGACCCCTGAGTGTAGCTCCAGGACTGGAGCTTGTAGAAGAAATAGGGGGGAATGAGGGACCTTAAGGGGTTTTGTAGTCCCACGCTCTCCTTATAGCTTCCCCCTCCCACCTGGAGTCAAGGCTTGGCCAAGTTCCATTCTCCACCCACAGGAAGATTCTTGAGTAAAAAAATTTCTCAGAATGTACTGACTAATACTAATCTGACCCTATGGAAAGTCTCAGGTAGAGTTCAAATGCATGTCATGCTTGCTTAGCCAGTAAGTTTGAACTGTAATCTTGTTGGTGTGACCTGTGCCCCTAAAAAGTACAAAAACTGCTTATAATAGCCATTTGGGGTTGCCTTCTTAGTAACTCATCATGAGGGACTAATTGAAGGTCAACCCTGATGTTCCGGAAAATAAACATCTTGCTTTTGCATCCAGGGGGGAAGAAAGAATGGAAAAAACCCTGACAAGTACTTATCTCATAGGATATTAATAAGGAGGACGTGGAAATCTCTGTAACAACTAAGCCTCCAACCCCCAATTATCCAATCCATAATCGGCTAATTAACTGATTAACAGGCCTCTGGAGTATAAATGAAAATTGCCAATAAATATCTAAAGAAGTCCTCACAGAATGGCTATCATTAAGAACTATACAAATAACAACAAATGCTGATGAGGGAAGAGGAATCCTTATATACCCCTGGTGAGATTGTAAAGTTGTTTAGCTACCATAAAATTATCAGTTTGGAAATTCCTAAAACATTAAAATTAAAACTAGAAGTTATAAGAATATACTCAAAAGTCTCTAAGTCAACATCTCATAGAAACGTGTGCATATGTGAATAGTCAGGAAACATAACCTGCATTGTTGTCCATTTACAAAGGAAACTATAGTACATATATCAAATGTGACTTTATGCAGCCATAAAGAAAACTGTATTCATGATATTTCCAGGGAAAAGGGTAAAATAGAAATTATTACCTTACTCAAAATTAGGCAGATTCAAAAAAAAATATGTTTTTCTCATATATGTAGAACCTAGATTTACATATAAGTATATATGTAGGTCATGAAACTAGGAAAAAAAGACAATGATAAAAGAGGAACAATTTTCAGGAGAGGGAACGTAGACAGTACAGTGCTATTAACAAAGCAGAAAGAAGGCCTAGAAGAAATTAACTAAACAAAGATTGGGCACAGGTCAAGGTGCTGGATGAGGGGGATCAATATGAACAATGTATTATGATGTGAAAATTCTTCGTATGCTAACCTATAAACTTAACTTACATATTAAACATTTTAAAAAGATGAGCTAGCTTCAAAATGCATCCACAGTAGCCGGACCAATTGACTTGTACAATGTGAGTTTCAGTTTTCTTTATGTGATTAATAAAGAAACTTTAGAAGGTGTACATGGAAATAATTTTCACTACTTTTGAAAATAATTAGTAGCTACTTTCAGCTGCTTCTGAAAGTCTGCTCCTAGTTAAATGTAATGAAAAACATATATCAGCAATAGATGCTCCTCGGGGCATGGCGATAGAACATGCCACAGTGTCAGTTCAGCCGAGTCTCTAATTTTGATTATGTCAATTCCCAGAGCAGAGATATTGATGTTACCTCTTTCTGCTTCCTATAGTGGTTTTATAGTTAAATTCAGTAACATATGAATTGCTTAGTAACTCCAATGCTAGCTGAAAATGACACTCAATAAACTTACTAGAATCAAAATGCAAGCTCCAAAATATGTATCTTAGACTTGATCCAAGCCAAGGAACTACTATAAATTGTAACTCTTTTTTGTATTACTTTAACAACACGAATTGTGTCCCGATTCATACTTCGTGTCCATGTTTTTCAGCTTTCCACTTAGTTTCTCCATAATTTTCATGGCCTCGCTGCTTCTCTTAGGTCTCTCTCTTAGCTATGTTCACAGGTCAAATAATTATAACTATGAAGAAAAAGTAAACATTTTTCTATTCCTAGTTCATATTGCTGCTTGATATACCTTCTCTTGTGTTGTCTGCTAAATTCCAGAAGCAAATAGCCTGTTGCCTGGTCTGGGATTTCATTGTAATCCAGTCCTTCAGATTGATGACATGCAACCCTCAGCCTAAATTTGGGATGGTTCTAAGCCTAAAATGAATTATATTTGAAGACTGAAGCATCAAGACAATTATAGGTTGGAACATCCTATTAATTTGTCAAAATTTTCTCCATGTCTTGACTCTGAGCTCCAGCTGCAAATTCGGTTGAAGTGTAAGGTCACAGTTTTCTTAGAATTGGAAAAATCCTTTCATGGACATAAAGAAAGTCAAGATTGCTTAATAAATATCGCTATAATTTGTCTTTAGCACACTTTTCTGGTTGTAGCATCATGTCTTCCAAAGAAAAGTTCCAAGTGAACACAAATTGGGGCATTATGATTTTTTATTGACCTGTAGCTATAAATATTAGTTCTTTTCTGGTTTTCTGGGCATATGTTCTAGATTAAGTCTTCTTTAAAAAAAAAAAAAAAAAAGCAACATCCCTTCAGGTCAGAGAATGCTCCTGATAGACCATCACTTGCTTCTCCATGTCTCAGCACGCGCAGACAAATATATTTACAGTATTCAGATTCCATGTGCTTTAGTGACCCTCTACCTCTATCCCAGATAGATCACTGCTCAGAATTTGATGGTTTCTTCTACCAAGTAGCCACCATGAGTGATTCTGAAGCCCTATGACTGTGAGTCACAGTACTACACCCATATCCTGAGCTTCTGCTCTGGGAAACATATGGGACACCAATTCCAGGAGCTCTGACACTGATTTCTTCTCTACCTAAATAAGGTATCTGTAGCGGCTAACGCTAAAGTTAAATTTTGTCTCATAACTTCATGAATCAACTCTGAATATTTTATGGGTTTCATGAAGCTATATTTCTTCTACCAATATCCAGTCTAAAATAAACAACTCAAGCCTAGTGATGCTGTACCTGTATGTCATCTAGGGTTTCTTTGTCATTTGAGATTGTAGACTACATATCAATATATTCATTAATAGATATAATCATTAATAAAAGTGATAGAGGATTGCTTCTATGTTATATTTAAGAAAGTCAGTCACTATTCAAGAAAGTCTTGTTACAAAAAATTGAAAATCCTGAGTTTACAAGAAATAAAAATAGTAGTTAAAGGTGCACTTTTCATATATGTTAATCTTGGATGTGAAATTAATCTCTTAAAGCAGATATTTAAACATGATGATCGGTGTACTGTGAATCAGTCTCTTCTAAAGGATATGTACTTGCAATTTTAAGTAATGTCTTTCTGTATGAAAAAGTGTTACCCGTAACACATATGTGGAAATCACTCTAGGACTGTCCTAGATGCAGATAGGGTGACATGATGCACATCTCTATGTGATGTGTGAATTAGATGTTTTCAGCTCTGTATGCATATTAGAATTAGCTTTAGATCCTTTAAAACTCACAAATATCTGGACTTTCTGAGGTGAATCTAATCATAATCTCTAGGGATAAGGCCATATATTAGAATTTGAAAAAAAATATCTCTATGTTATTCCAGTATGCTGATGAGTTTGAAAATCATTTCTCAGAGAATGTTAAATATATTCTAACTCATTGGCTACCAATAATAGCTAACATTTATTGCTAATTTTGTACTAAGCATTTTGCTCATGTGTTCCTTAACCAAACTCTCATGGTTATTTTATGAGGCAGTTATCATTATTCCTTGTCTTATTCCATTTATACTCTTATGACAAAAAAAAAATCTAAGACTGGATAATGTATAAATAATAGATATTTATTTCTTACAGTTCTAGAGTATGGGGAATTAGAGATCAAGTTTCTGAGACATTGAGCATCTAACACTAACAAATATAGTGGCTGATGGGGGTTACTTTGCTTCATAGGTGAAACCTTGTTGCTATAGACACATCTGCTAGAGCAGAATGAAGGGCAAAGGGTATAGAGTATTTTCTTCAAACTCTTGGCAAAAATCACTGGTCTCCTTTGTGGTGTTTTAAATATGGTTGGCCCATAGGGATTGGCACTGTTAGAAAATGTGGCTTTACCAGAGGAAGTGAATCACTCTGGGGGGTAGGTTTTTGAGGTAGGTCTCTTCCTATGCTTAAGCTCCACCCAGTACAGAAGACTTCCTCATACTTGCCTGCAGATGCTACTCTCTCCTGGTTGCAATTGGATCGATACAGATCTCTTGTCTCCTCCTGCACCATCTGCCTGCATATTACTATGCTTCCTGCTATGATAATGGATTAAACCTCTGAAAATATAAGCCAGCCCAATTAAATGTTTGCCTTTATAAGAGTTGCTTTGATCATGGTGTCTCTTCTTAGGGTAAACCCTAAGACACCATTTATGAAAGCTGTTCTTTAGATATCTCCTGCCCAGAGGAGTCACTTCTTAATTCAATCACATTGTTTATTAAGTTGCAAAATAGGGGACATACAACTCAACCATGGTATCTGAATTCACAGATCATTAAAATATGTCCTTATAAGGAAAACTGAGTTTGCCAAAACACATGTGTATAGGCCAATGGCTTCATATCTGGACACTTTGCTGTCAGACTGAAAGACTTTATATATGAACTATACTGCTTCCATAAACCTTTTATAGGTAGATTTCATGTGTACTAAAGGTATAATGCCACCAACATTTATAATACTAACAGAAACATAATTAACTTCAATGGTAAGTTCTTCCAATAAAATCAAGCACTTCAATATTTTAACTAAAATAGATCTTTTTTTGCATTCTTTAACCTGCTCTGTTACAGAAGTCAGTTTACAGTTCAGTATATAAAGCAGCTGGGGCTGTATTCTCTATCACATTCTGTTTTTGAAGATTAATTAAGAATCTGATAAATCTCCATGCATATAAAATGACAACGGGGCTGATTTAGACAGTCAGACAATCAGCCACTATTTATCTTAAGTGATAAAAATGCATCTACTGCCTGATATAGTGACGCTTGCCTATAATCCCAGCAACTGAGAGGATCAGGATATCAGTCAGCTGTAGCTACATAGAGATCACCTATGAAGGTTTCACCTATGAAGCAAAGTAACCCTCATCAGCCACTTTATTTGTTGGTGTTAGATGCTCCAAGGTCACTTGTGATGTATGGTACTACTTCTGAACACAAAGATAGATAAATAAATAACAACAAATTAATAGTATTTACTAATTCATGTTTTTAAGTCTTTCCAGTTACTTCCTTATAACAAATCTCGAATAAGTCCAAAATAATAAAAGTTTTAAATAATAGAAGAGGATGTTCTTTTCCTTTCTCAGTAAGAAACAATGGAAGAACACTCCTTGTGAAATCAGAGGTCTTTAAAAAGTGCATCACTGTTATTCATTCTGAAATTCTCTTCTAATTATCTGCATATAAACAATGTTAGTTTTCACTTGGAATCTTTTAGAAGCCAACACAGAGTAGGCTGGTATGACCTCAAATCCAGGAATGCAGATAATCTTCTATTTGGAATTTAAGACATGCAATCCTGTTATTTATTTTTCCTTCTTAAGCATCCATAGAGTTACTGTAATTAAATACTAACTCCCTAGCGTCTGTACATTTTTTCCCCTTTTGTTTCACAGCTCCTAGCAATAAACAATAGGCTTTCAGAGTGCATACATTTTAATGCTGATGGGTAGCAGACAAGAGTGATTTTCTGTGTGGCTGGATTTCATATCAACTATAACACAAAAACAAATTAATATTCCTCCAACATTTTAAGATAATGTCTCAATGAAAATATTAAATTATTGATTACAAGTTTAAAATGCTATTCTTGATATTTGTTATTAAAATATGAAATTGTCATTGTGTATAATTATGATAATGTTGTGAGCTAAATTGTAATCATAAAATCTATGTTTAAAAAGTATGTTGTCATCATAATCCTACATACTTTCTAATGTAACTGTATTTGGATATTAGAACTGTTAAATTGTAAGAAAGTTGAAATAAAGTCATTCTAATGTGTTCTAATCAAATATGATGAGTGACCTTATAATAAGACACCAAGGAGGAGGAAATGCTACATGAAGACACCAGAAAGCAGCCACTATAATTCAAAGATGATACTTCTGAATACACCAGATCTATGAACACCTTGGTCTACAATTTCAACTTCCAATGGAAACCTTGTAATATTAATAAAGAAACAATTTCTCCTGCTTATTTTTTGAGAAAAAAATATACATAGTATTTTGCTATGTAAACTCTAGAAAACTGTCATACTCCATGGTGGAGATGCCCAGTAAACATTATTACATTATTTTAAAATTAAAAATAGAATCTTCTCTCATAAAATATATCCTGACTATAGTTTTTCTTTCTTCTACTCCAACAAGTTTCTCTACCACCCTCCCGTCTTTCATAAGAAAAGAACAGATTTCCAAGAGATAATCAATCATAACAAAAATAAAATATAATCAGATGAAACAAAAGCCATCACAACAAAGTTAGACAAGACAAACCAAGAGAAGGAAACGGCCTCAAGAGAAATCACAAGACTTACTCATTTGTATACCTGAAAGTCAAACAAAAATATTAAACTGAAATCTGGTAGAATTCTGTGCTAAAACCATCTGACTGGACTTTGTTTTGGTTGGGGGACTTTTAAGGACTATTTGTATTTTACTACAGGTTGCAGGTCTATTTTAAGTGATTATCTTATCTTGATTTAACTTGTAAGTGGTACCTATTGAGAAAATTATACTTTTGTTTTAGATTTTCCAATTTGGTGGAGTATAGGTGTTTAAAGTGTATCCTTATGATTCTCTGGATTTCCTTGGTGTCTGTTATTATATCCCTCTTAAGGTTTCTGATTTTGTTAATTTGTATATTCTGTCTCCATCTTTTAGTTTGATTAAGTAAGGCTTTGTCTATTTTGTTGATTTTCTCAAAGAACCAACTCTTTCTTACATTGATTCTTTGTATTGTTCTTTTGTTTCTGTTTTATTGATTTTAGCCCCCAGCATCTACTTGTCATCTACTCCTTTTGGATGTGCTTATTTCTTTTTGTTTTATAGCTTTCAGGGGTACAGCTTACTTGATAGTATTAAAGCACTTTAATATTTTTAATGTTGGTACTTAGTGCTATGAACTTTCCTCTTAATACTGCTTCCATTATGTCCCATAAATGTTTGTATGCTGTGTAGTAATTTTTATTGAATTCTACAGTTATTAATTTCTTCCTTATTCCTGTCTTTACCCATTTTTCATTCAGTGGAAAGTTGTTTAGTTTTCATGAGTTTGTAAACTTTCTGTTGTTGATATCTAGCTCTAATCCATGGTAATGTGATAAGATGCAGGGAGTTATTTCAACTTAGTTATATCTGTTAAGACTTGCTTTATGTCCATGTATGTGGTAAGTTTTGAAGGAAGTTCCATGAGTTGCAAAAAAAAAAAGAAGGTATATTTTTTTGTGTGTGAGTTTGAGTGGAGTGTTCTGTAAATATCTGCAAGAACTTTTGGGTTATATCATCTGTTAGCTCCAGGATTTCTCTGTCTAGTTTTTGCCTGGAGGACTTGTCTATTGGTAAGAGTGAGATATTGGAGCCTCCTGCTATCAATGTGAGGGTCAATATGTCATTTAATCTATAGTAATATTTTTCTTACAAATGGGTATCCTTAAGTTTGGAGCATAGGTGTTAAAAATTGAAATGATTTCTGGGAGGAAGTTTTCCTTTGATGATTATAATAGTGCCCTTCCATACCTCTTTTGATTGATTTTTGTTTGAAATCCATGTTGTTAAATATTAAATGGCCACATCAGCTTGCATCTTAGGTTAATTTGCATGGAATATCTTTTTTCATCCTTTTGCCTTGAGGTACTGCCTATCCTTGATACTGAGTTATGTTTCTTGGATGCAGCAGGATGGACCCTATTCTTGCATCCATTCTGTTAGTCTCTGCTTTTGGGGGAACTGAGAGCATTGATACTGAGAGATATCATTGACAAGTGATTGATTATTATTGTTATTATTATTATTATTATTATTAATTTCTTCTTGTTGGGCTGTGTATATATGTTTGTTTATGTTTGTGTGTGTGTGCTCATGCCTTTCTTCTTTTGGTTTGTTGGTATGATATTATTTATTTACTGTGTTTTCATGGATATAGTTAACTTCCTTGTGTTAGAGTTTTCCTTCTAACACCTTCTATAGAGCTAGGCTTGTAGATAGATATTGTATAAATTTGACTTTATTATGGAATATCTTGTTTTCTTCATGTATAGAGGTTGAAACTTTTACTGTACATAGCACTCTTTGCAGGCATCTCTGGTCTCTTAAAGGCTGCAGCATATCTTTCCAGGCTTTTTTGGCTTTTAGAGTCTTTATTGAGAAATCAGATGTAATTCTAAGAGGTCTGACTTTATTTGTTACTTGGTCTTTATCTTTTATAGTTTTGAATATTCTTTCTTTGTTCTGTATGTTTCATGTTTAAATTATTATGTGGGGAGATGACTTTCTTTTCTGGTACAATCTATTTTGTGTTCTGTATCCTTCCTGTACCCTTATAGACATTTTCTTCTTTATGTTAGTGTCTTAGTCAGAGTTTCTATTCCTGCACAAACATCACGACCAAGAAGCAAGTTGGGGAGGAAAGGGTTTATTGAGCTTACTTCCACATTGCTGTTTATCACCAAGGAAGTCAGGACTGGAATTTAAGCAGGTCAGGAAACAGGAGCTGACACAGAGGCCATGGAGGGATATTCCTTGCTGACTTGCTTCTCCTGACTTGCTCAGTCTGCTCTCTTATAGAACCCAAGACTTCCAGCCCAGGAATGGTACCACCCACAAGGGGCCCTACCCCCTTGATCACTAATTGAGAAAATGCCCCACAGCTGGATCTTATGGAGGTACTTCCCCAATTGAAGCTCCCTTCTCTGTGATAACTCCAGCCTGTGTCAAGTTGACACACAAAACTAGCCAGTACAGTTAGGAAAATCCTTTTCTATGATTTATGTGGTTTTTTTCTGGGCCTTTGAGCTGGGATTCTTCTCCTTCCTCTGTTGCTATTATTCTTATATTTGGTCTTTTCATAATTTTCCAGATTTCCTAACATCTAATCTTCTGGGTTTTGGATGATTTTAGGTCTAGGTGCTGATTTATGGGTTTATCTTCGTTTTGTGGATGTTTTGTTCCTTGTTTCTGTTTCCTCTTTAGGTTTTTAGAGAGTGCAATGTGTATATATTGCCTGTTTTATGGACTCATTTGGGTGGTATGTTCACAGGGAATGCCTGCTGGTATTGGAGACTGGGATACTTGGATAAGTTATGAGAAGAAATGTTTGGGGTAAAGATCTTAATCTTTTGGGGATAGGGTCAGATAGGAAAGGGAGATTGGAGTGGTTTTCCTGCTACAGAACTAGGGATGAGACTGGATGATGGGATTGCAAAAGTAATAGAAGAGGTGTGGGTCTTCTTTTGACCTACTTGTTGCATGGAAGGAGTAGGTGTTGGGTTAGCAGGAAGGTGCCTGCTGGGGTTGGGGTCTGAGACAAAGCAATGAGGAAGATTAGAAGGGAAAGATTTGTGGAATCCACAGGAGATGGAATCGGGGATCAGGGAAGGCTGCCATGGGTGCTCTGCTGTAGAGTTGGGTCTGAGACTTGGGTATTGGATCTGTGGGAACAGAGAGAGAAGAGGTTTTTAGATGGCTTACCTGGTTTATGTCACGCAATGGGTTAGGAGGAATTGTCCACTGAAATGGGGGAATGGGATAAAGTTACTGAGTTGGGGTCAGGGGAGAAGGTTAGTTGGAAATGGACTATGGGATTAACAGGAAATATAAGCTGGGGGAAGAAAGACTGCAGCTGTTATTATGTTGTAGTGCTGAGGATGAAACTGCGGGATTGGATCTCAAAAAATAGAGAAAGTGGAGAAGGCCTGAGATAGGTTACCTGGTCTTCTGGCAGGCATGGCTTGTGGTTGAGCAAGGGACATCAGCCCAAGTTGGCTGCTGGGACACAGTAATGAATGGGACAAGGTTAGGTGGGGATCAACTGTGGGATCCACAAGAAATGTGGGCAGAGGGGAAAGAAAGTTACAGTTGGTGTTCTGTTTCAATGCTGGGACTGAGACTGGGGATTGAATTTGGAGGGCAGGAGAGGGTGGTAAGGGTTTTCAGTTCATTTACTTGTTTGTCCACATTTGCTGAGCTGATATGTTTCAATTAAATGCTTGCTGTTGTTGGAAGCTAGAGTAATGGGATGAGTTCGGGACAGAAAAGTTGGGAGAGATGATGGTCATGATCCATTGGAGGATGGGGTCAGATGGCAAAGGAAGACTGCAGCAGATTTCCTGCTACAGAGCTGGAGATGAGACTGGAGGGGAATGAATCTTAGAAGAAGTAGGAGAGGCATGAGCCTGCCTTCAGCCTCCATTATTAATTTTTTTTAAAAAAGCAAACTATTGAAATTTATTTGGCCCTCTCATGATCTTCATATGGACGAACTTGCTATCCAAGGTAAAATAATGCTTTTCAATTTCCTCATTGCTTTTCATTTCTCAGAATCCAAATTTGTTATCTTTGAATTTTCACAAACCATGAATAATGAACAATTTCTTCTGGTCTCCTTGGGTTATAGCCAGAACAGACACCCAAATGAACAAATCAAAGGACATCCAGTCTAATAATGAGTTGTGAATTTTTTAAATATTAATTTTCATTTTAAATATTTAAAAAACACTTTCTTAATTGACATCAAATGAGAGGACACTCCTCTAAACTGTACATATTGTACATCATTAACCATTTGTAGCTATTGAACTGGGTGGAAGTCATTGAGGCCACTGGTTTGAATACCTTATGCTGTATGGGAAACTCCACAAATTACCTAAAAATTTGTACCGAGTACTAAGCATAATTTCCACAAATCACACACAAAATTATATATGTATATGTAGATGTATATTTATAAATCAATTCTACACCTAATATTGTTGAGTCACTTTCTTTAAAGAACCTCATCTTATGTAATACATTTTCTATATTTGTTTTACCCTACTCAAGAATTTCTTTTAGTTTTCCCCTATCTCCTTTGACAAATTCTTAATCTCATCTCACTAACATCAATTCATGCTTAAATGTAGACAAATATTATTTGCTTCATAAGTATTAATTTAAAGTTACATAAAATATGCCTAAAATTACTAGATAGGGTTTCTTATTCGTGAAATTCAAATAAATAATTGTAGATAAAGTCAATCACAGTTAACATGTATTTCAATTAGGCTCTATTCATATAAGTATTTTCAGTCACAGCAAGATAAATTATCATTTGATACCACTATTTTTCAAATATTTGAAATACTTCTTCAAAACATTTTAAAAATTGTTTTGGATATGTGCTGGCTAGTTTTATGTCAATTAGATATACAAACTCGAGGTATTTGAAGGAAGAGAACCTTAACTGAGAAAATGCCTCCATAAAAATGCTGTAAAGCATTTTCTTAATTAGTGATTGATGGAAGACGGCCCCACCCATTGTGGGTTGTGCCATCCCTGGCTGGTGGTCCAGGGTTCAATAACAAAGTAGGCTGAGCAAGTCATACGAAGCAAATCAGAAAGGAGTATCCCTCTATGGCCTCTGTATCAGGTCATGTCTCCAGGATCCTGCCCGGTTTGAGTTCCTGTCCTGACTTCCTTTGGTGATGGGCAGCATATGTGAGAGTATAATATGAAAACCCTTTTCCTACCCAACTTGCTTTTTGGTCATGTTACTACAAGAGAAACTCTAACTTAGACTGTATAATATATAGAATGAGTATTTCAGGTGACTGAAGAAAAAAAA
>JADRCC010164199.1:0-14602 GCA_019843855.1 Hylomyscus alleni
GTGTGTGTGTGTGTGTGTGTGTGTGTGTGTGTGTGTGTGTGCACCTGTGCGCAGGTTTGTAGGGTTTTAGATGCGTTTGTGTGATTATATTAACTTGAGCATGTTTGAATTTACCATAAATCTAGTCCTAAATGACTTTTCTTAATTTGGTTAAAAATACACGCACAAAGTTCATTCTCTACGGCCAGAGTCATGGGTCCCTCCATGTGTACTGTTTGGTTGGTGGCCCTGGGAGCTCCCAGGATCTGGTCAGGTGACATTGTTGCTCCCTTCATGGGACTGCAAACCCCCTCAGCTACTTCAGTCCCTTCTCCAACTCCTCCATCAGGGACCCCGCACTCAGTCCAATGGTTGGCTGTGGCATCTCTGCCTCTGTATTTGTCAGACTCTGGCAGAGCCTTTCAGGGGGCAGCCATATCAGGCTCCTGTCAGCAAGCAGTGGAAGGAGGAGCCCTTGGAGGTTCGATGCCCCAGTGTAGAGGAATGAATGCTAGGGCTGGAAAGCGGGAGTGGGTGGGTAGGGGAGCACCCTCATAGAGTCAAGGGGAGGGGGAGGAGGTAAGGGATAGGGGGGTTTCCGGAGGGGAGACCTGGAAAGAGGATAACATTTGAAATGTAAATAAAGAAAATATCTAATAAAACGAAATAAATACGTGCAAAGAAGTAAGTGAGGCTTCACTGAAGTTTGCTTTACCATCGATGTCTGCCGACCTCTTGATATCTTTGCTTTTTTATTTGAATGACATAAGAACTACCATCGGCAACTCGCCAGAATAATGCTCCACAGATGACTAATCTGCAAGACACTCTAACTTCCTCAGTACAATTCTCCAATCAGCTGAATCACTTACTTAATCTTTGGGAATTGTCACACATTATTCTGACCTGATTAACAAGGCAGAGACAGGGCTTTGTCTCCTTTTATAGGGAAGAAGCAAGATCTTGTGTATTGTGAACATTTGTGACCTTGTGAACACCGTAGTTAATTGAATAAAGACCGTAATTAAACGCCAGTATACACTGAAAAAAAAAATGCTCTGCTGCGTTTTGCAATTAGTATAAGAGCAAGGTGACAGCTGAGTATCAGTGTTCGGTTCAATTTTGGGTGACTGGGGATGTTTTGTTCATGAATATTGCCTTTATTATCCTGCCCATGAAAGTTGTTAAAGCTTTTTATTACTAGGTGTGCATGTAGCTTAGTGTTTTAAGAAGAAGGATGAATAAATTATATTCCTTGTATTCTTTCTTTTTGAAAGCCAGCTGGATTTCCTGTGAAGTTCACATCTTTACAGTAAGTTTGGAGAATACAGTTATTTTACTTAAAGTAGGTTTATCTTTTAACTTCACGTTTGTGTGTTTTTTCACTAGTGACATATTGAAATAATAGTTTTCACGGTCCTCTGTTCTGAACATTTTCAACAAATGTTCAGCCTCTGGTGAGTAAGTTTCACAGCAAATTTCTTCATAAACATGTAGCTACCATAAACATGAAAAACGAAATGTGCATTCTATGTCTACTCAGAATCCTTATCAAATCCACTGTTAAAAAAATAGAAGCAGTGGCAAATGTCTCTAAATAATGTCTGATTGCATTGGGATAACAAGATGATTATTGAATCCTTTTTGGAAGGTCTTCCCTATGTAGGTGAAGCTAGGCATGATCCTCCCAAGCCAGTCTCGTAAGAGCTAAAATTACAGATATGAGCCGCCGTGACTAGCTACATTGACAAATTTTTATCATTTGGCTTTTAAATGTTATTATTGCCTGTTAAATCTTGTTTAAAATTTTAATAATGCCATCTGGCCTGTGTTATTAGTTAGATTAGGTTATGCCACTCTTGTGTATCAACTAGGCAACTAGAATATTAATCGCTTTTATTTATTTCTTCAGGGAATACTACACAAGAGAAAGTCCATATAAAGTCCATATTTTGTAGTTTTGCATCATAAATATGTTACTTCATAGGTTACTGTTGTGGGTGTTATACTGACGTACGGAGCAAAGGGCTTTGAATATGTCAGATGTAAATAGTAGGTGAGAGTTTTGTCTATACCACATCTATTAGAAAGAACCATAATATTTGGAATAATTCTAAGCTTTAGAAACTTTTGTCTTTTAAGTGTCCAGGACAGTAAGAGAAATTTAAAATGTTGAGAGTTGGTAAGTGCTATTACCATTAGAAGAGTATCATGGTTAATTATGAACAGGGCCTAGTAAAGTTGCATATAATTTTTTGCTTACTGCTTTCACACTTTATTGGTCTTTTGAGCCTCTGAGCCTACAGATATAAGCTCTGTAGAACTGGGACATCTTGGTTTTCTCATTAACTTTTATAGGCTACTTAGATGCCATTAATCCCTACTTATTGAAAGGTTGATTCAACAATTCAACCTCTAAAATTTCTTTGTTTTTACTATTACTGAAGATAGAAAATAAGACTGAACATTTATAGAAAAAAATTTATATGACAGATGACTTCAAAATTATTGCATGGATAATGGGTGGAAACAGATGCCTCTCTTACTAAGAACCAGTGATAATACTCTTCTGGGTGCTTGTCATTTGAAGAAGCCCTGATGTTGCTGATGCTACTAGCAGGTTTCGAATAGCTTCTAAGCAAGTGTGTGTGTGTGTGTGTGTGTGTGTGTGTGTGTGTGAAATCTCCTTCATTTCCATAGTTTCAATTCATAACAAAAATAAACAAAAGACAGCATTCCACAGAACCCACCCCTGCCATTAAATTTAGAAGGGAGTTTGTTCTACCTTAAGATTCCAGGATAGGATAGAAGAAAAAAATTTCAACTAGCTATCAACAGAGGTAACCAAATAGGTCAATGATTAGACAATCATTGACCACTATAGAAGAAGCCCTGATAAAGCTATACAGAGTGATACAGAGCATAGACTTCCCCTTTGGAACTTTAATCTATTTCTTCTTGTAAGATTTGCCTCTTCAACACCATCGAGCTAAGTGATCTCACTAGAAAGAGCAGGAGTGAACTCCTGTGCATCTTATCCTCCTATGCCTGGATTTAACTTGGTCATGCAATAGATCTCATTGGGATGGATCTGGAGATCCTCAAGAAATGGACCAGAAGAGAGATGGGAAGTTTAAACACCTAACAATTAACTTGTTGGAATATAAAGTATCAATGATAGATGAGACATGAAAATTCTGCCTAAAAGGCAGTCTTCACATCTCCCTCTCCACAGTGTGTGTCCTGAGGTGTCTTGAAGGAGAAAGTCTAGCACACTAAAGAACAAGGTGGGTCTGGACTGCACACCATTTATTGTTGTCATCTAGATTGCAGTTTAGTGACTCCAAGAAAACTACTTTTAATTCAATTTTCTTTACATAAATAGATGAATACATACCAAAGTGATTTGGTGAAGTGGGTTAAATCTTTAAGTCTCATGCACAAACTCAACAATGCCAAAAGCTCCAAAAATTGTTTGCTGATTTCACATTGTGAGACTGATTTAGTCTCTGTTTGGGAACCTAGAAAAAGTATAGAGTAAGGATGTTGGGTAGGGTAGGTGAGAAGGACAGGAGGACCTGGGGGGAGTTGGGTTAGAGGGGAACCTGTGATCCGAGTGCATAGCATGAAAAAAGAAGAGATGAGTTTCCTCTGACCTGATCTTCACTCTTGTGCTTACGTAAATGTTATGTTCTCGTGGATCAATTTGGTATAAAATTTTTAGCATAACAAATCACTCTTTCAAATATAATGGTGTAGTCTTCTACTTAACGGTCAATGTATTTGAACGATGTTTCGCATTAAATATATAAGGCTTACATATTGCTCTTTACATTATTTATAAACATTTGATGTTCTCAATGTTTTCGCAGACATTTAAACATTACATATAGATATTATATAATTATATATCTTGTTAATCTTTATGAAAGTCATAATTGCATTCCCTTATTAGCTTAAATAATTTATATGATTTTAAAAAGGTTTTCGACATGTATGATTACTTCTTGTGAATAATGACAGTTATTGTCTTCTAAATTTGCTTAGATATATTCTACTACCTCTGGCTTGATTTTTTTTTAACCCAAATTTAAGATTATATAAAGGAAAAGTCCTTGATTTTCAACTCTAAATTTTAGCATCATTCATTATGTTTCTTTTTTTTTTTTTTCATAATTTTCTAAGGTATTTTTAGGAGGTGTTGAGAAAAGGATTCTGGGTATTAACATATGCTCAATAAGTACTCTACCACTGAAACAGATCTCCAGTGCCCCAGAGTTATTCTTTTGGTTGTTGTTTTCCATATTTTTCTTTCATTGAAAATGGATTTTTTTATACAATTTATTCTGATTATGGTTCCTCCAACTCCCTCGAAACATTCCCTACCTTTCCCACCTTCTGCTTCTGTCTCTCATTAGAAAACCAGAAGGCAACAAAAACCAAAAGCAAACCCAAAACAAACAAAGCAGAATAGGACAAAACAAACAGTAAAAGGAACCAAAGGAAAAAGCACAAGAACACAGAGAGATAAAGGAACACACACACTCGCACACTCAGCAATCTCGTAAAATACAAAATCAGAAACTGTAATATGTGTGCAAAATACCAGAACGATAAAAACAAAACAAAACAAAGCAAAACAAAAACAAGCACACAAGTTATTATGAGCCAAAGAACTGCCAATGATGCCATTCAGTTTGTTCTGAGTTGGCCATCCACTGCTGGCATCAAGCCTGCCTTGTTATTCAGTGTTTATGTCCCCAGAAAGACTTTCCCAGAGAAGACTAACTTTTCATTTATGAGTAGTTATCAACTGGAGTTGGCTTCTGGGTTAGGGATGGGGACTTGTGTCCAATTTTTCATCTCAATGCTGGGACCTCATCTGGCACAGACTAGTTCAAGCACTGTGCATGTTACCACAGTCTCTGTGAGTTCATATGTGCTTCAGTTGTACTGTGTTTAGAAAGTCTTGCTTCCCTGGTGTCTTCTATCCCTTTTGACTCTTAAAGTGTTTTGCCGGGACCTTCCCAGCATTACAGGTTCAGTACCTGGGACACAGCATTGGAGGAAGGCCAAAGACTGATGATCTCTTGCCTTGTAACTCTCTCTTACAGTTCTGGGGGTCAACTCCCTCTTGCTATTCTGTGGTTAACTGTCCTCAACTCTTTGCTTTTCTGCATGGTCAAAAGCTGCTATTTATTTAACTCTTGCTATTAGTAGCAGAGGGTTAAGAAAAAAAGATAACTACCCTGGCTCTTTGTTCTTTGTCTGGAGGGTCCCTCCCTAATAAGGCAAGAGGCTCAGAGTTCATTAATCCTTTGTGAGCCAGAGGGAAAAGAAGAAGAAAGGGAGAATTCAAGCATATATAGACACATAGAGACACATACACTTTGCCTGGGCCTCACCACCTGTCTCAACAATTCTGTAAGTGTTCATGCATACTTACATACATACACATATACCTATAGTCAGACATATATATTTGTTAGATAGGGTTCAGCCCCAAATGCCACAGTTTATTTCTTCTCTCTGTCTATATACCTTTAAGACAAAAGTCCTTTATAAACTTACCTCATAGATAAAACGTTTCACCAAGGGGGAGTTACGGAAGGATGTTGATAGTAGGTTCAAAGCAAAGTCATTATAAGTTCAAAGCAAGAGTTTCACATGGACTTGCCTTATCATAGTGCACACTTGTGGCTTCATCCTTGGTCCTGACCTAGAATGAATGTTTTTTCTTGATCACCAATTTATTTCAAGCCTGATTTTTTTATCCTAGTGTAATTAACCCAGCATATGAAGGCTTACAGAGGTCCATTTGCACCTTTATTCTATAGAGGGCTTGAAATTCCTTGTATTAATTTAGAAATTCTATAAAATCATTATCCGGAATTATGAGATCATCAACTTGTCTACACAACATTACTACATAAAACTTCATATTGATTCCGCAGAAAATCTTCCCAGTAGAGTGGGTTAATGCCCAGGAGTCATTAGGTGATGTAATAGCCACAGGAAAGGCATATCAGCGGCAAGAAACAATCCTGGGATGAAGTCTTTGGTGACACTGCATCTCAGAGCAAGTCATGCAAAACGGTGGGCCATCTCCAGAAAACTCACTTTCTTGCCTTAACCTTTTATAGATGGCTTCTGACAGTATTTCATCATTTGATAAAAAATGTCACATTTGTTTCTCTTTTTAAGATGAAAGGTATTTGCTAATAAGCTTAATTATTTTCTAGACTTTATTTTGGAATCATCAAGCCAAGTCTGATTGAGCAGGCATGTAATCGCAGCTAATGGAGAAACTGAAGCAAGCAAATCTAAATTATAGATTATCTTGGGTGCAGAGTGAGCTCATTGTCAGCCTAAACAACTTACTGAGATTCTGATTAAAAATAAAAATGAGAAAAAGGGATGAGGCATGAATGATAGAGCAATTGCCTAGAATTATGAAGTTCTTGGTTCAATCTAGGAAGAGAGGAAGAGAAAGAGGGCTAGAGAAAGATGGGGAGAGAAAGGGAGAGGGAGAGAGAAAGAGAGAAAGAGATGAAGAAGAGGATGAGGAAAAGGATGAAGAGGAAGAAAGGTTTTTATATGGGGCCTGGAGCTACAAAGGCACAGTAGACCTTGCTTAGTACATTGGAATTAACCTCCAGCATAACAGATTTATTATTTATATTTATAACATATGTTATCATAATATTTAAACCTGACATATCATCCTGCCTAACAAACTCAGACATATGAAGCCCCAGTGATAGTTAATTTAATATTCAGCAACACTCCAAACTTCATTTGCAAGAAGCCATTGCAGTCCCAAGTTTCTGGCTTTAGACATGGATGCTCTTTGATGTTTTCTCATTTTACCACTAAGAAGATACTCGATGTTTCCCCATATCACATACCATCAAATATCATTTATCTGGATATCTCATAGCCTCTTGCAATTAAAGGACTGGGTTTGCTAGCTTCAATCAAATATACCTTTGCCACAAAATTATGTTGTAGAAGGAGAAAAACCCCTAAAAATATTCAAATTCATGTTTCTTATTACAAAGGAAAGTATAGAATAAAAATTGTTAGTATTTTCTATGTTGAGTATTATATGGGTGGAAAATGGTAGAGATGGTCAAAATTGTTTTTGATTAGTGAAGAAGAAAATCAAATAAGTAAATATTTAAATACAAAGGATTGGATTCACATTTGTAACACCATTTTTGGGATGGCGAGGCATAGGACAGTGAGTTTTGAGGTTAAAATATGCTACCTATATAGTTCTAGGACAATGTGTTTCAAAAACTGGTTAGTCTGTGGTGCTTTCATCAAGCAATAGGTACTCGACTACTTCGTAATACAGTAGCAGTTATTCAGACCACTCCAGAACTTGACACAGTATTGGTGTCTTAATCAAGAGGAGTTAATTCATCTCAGTTTTGGATGTTGGGAATGATACACATCTGCTGATGAATTGTTCCTGGTGAGGACTCTGTCTTCGTAATCTGCTACCCCACAGTATCCTCATATGGCCTCTCTTCTGTAAACCCTGGGGATTAAGTCTCAGGAAATGGGTGATGTGCAAGCTCCAAGTTTTCTTCCTACAAGAGTACCAACATTCCAAGGCCAGAATTATATAGTTAGCACCTTATATGACTTTGCATTCATCCTCAGAGCCCTTGCCCTAAATAATAAGGATCTATATAGAACATAGGTAATGGAAAAATAAGAACTTCAGTACATGACTTTGGGATTGAGTATATACATAATTAGTATGTAACAATGTAATCCTATTAATAGGTATATATTTTGGCAAATAATTCATGATAGCAAATGGTTGGGGGTAAAAGAATAAATATAGGAGTTTTCTCCAAAACTCTGAGAAAACAAAATTCTGAAATGTTGACTTAAAGCCTCAAAAGTAAATTTGCAACCCCTCTACTGAGTGTATAATGCTTTTTGATGATGATGACTTCCAGACCTGAACATGATTTAGATGCAACACTTCTACTTTTTGCTTTGTCTGAGTCTAGCATCCAAACATAAGTAGGGCATGTTTCCTAAGCCGTGCTATTTGGTTTTGAGTCTGTCTACTTCTAATGCTGTGTCCATTGGACAGAAGGTCAAGAAAAAGAGCAATCCTCCATGTGTTTTTATACTGCTGCCTTGTTCTTCATTACCAAGACTTTATTCTGAATCACATAGGTTTTATGTAAATATAAGCATCACTTAAAATTTAGAACTCCAGGAAAGGAACTTGGAGGATTATATTATTTGGTTTGTGGTTAGTTTACACTTCCAGGCCCTAAAAATGTTAATGGAATTTCAGCTGTAACTATACGCCATGACTTACTCTGGAGGAAGAGAGTTAAAATAAAGCATGAATAGAATTAGAAATAAACTATTAAAATAGGCAACAAGAAGTAATCATTTATAAGATACTAATTTATGGCCCTATAGAGTTTCAGCCTTATTAACTGGTCTTTCATATTTGGAATAATTCTTCAATGTTTATGTGTATACATTTTACACTTTGTTTAATTTGAAACACAGAGTTTTTGAATTTTGTACATATTCTCTCTTAGTGAGTACACTTACCTAATTTACAAATTTATCTGGTTTTGGCTATGGGCTAATTTTAACTTCCCAGCTCCAAAGTTATTTTTACTTACATTTTCTGGAAGAGACTATATTTTAGGAGTGAATTTATTATTTATTTTTATAGGCATGTCTATTCAAATGTGCACTTATGTCCAAGTATACATGCTAGTATGCTTGCAAATGATAGAGGTTTGCATTGGAGCCCTTTTTTATTACTACCTTCCTCTATCTTTGAAGTAGGATCTCTTCCTGACTGTAGGGCTTATTTTTCTTGACTAGGCTAGAAGTCAGAAAGCCCTAGCTATTCTGTCTTTGGCTCTTTAGAGTTAGTGTTTACTATGTGTTTACTAAGTTGACAAAATGTAATAAAAATTAAATGTTGGTAGTATAAAACATTACTAGTATCTGAACCATATGCTTCTGACTGGATATCAATGAAAATAATAGAGTACTAAGCTAAAGTTCATGGCAAGGAATTGTGTCTTACAGAGTAGAAACATCTTTGAGAAGGTTAGAAATGAAGCTTTGAATATTTATAAAGGCTTAAGGAAAGTCCAAGGTAAACATCATGCTTCCAGAGGGAAGAAAAGAAAATCAAAGAGAAAGTGTGTTTGCTGGAATAGTAAATGAAGCAATTCCCTTGGGGAATTTAATAGGGTTTGTATAAATAGGGCAGGAGCTTTTTATAAAATTAAGGTCTCACTTATATTGTTGACAAGAAAGGTGAACATAGATTAACAGTAATGGGAATTCATTTAGATGAGAAGATTTATTCATAAAACAAGTTAGAGTAAAAGAGAAGAGTGTTTCTTCTTCAGATGAAGTCATTTGGAGATGATTTAGAGGTTTTTTTGATTCAGCTTTCCCTAATGACTGAAATTAAGATGGTTTCGATCTTTCCTAATGATGGAAATTGTCTATGTTGTGTGTGTGTGTGTGTGTGTGTTTGGTTGTTTAGTTTTATTTATTTTGTTTTCGAGATCAAAGTACTTGAACTCAAATAAATTAATAATAGTAGAGTTGTATTGAAGCATGGCTAGGTAAATAATAAGAACAAAATACAGATATGAAAAATTTTAAATTTACTATCTTTTATTAACAAGGCTTAGAGGCTAAATCACAATGAAGTAGGCCAAACTGGTCCACATGACAAGAGGAACAGAAGACCTAGAGGGACAAGAAGTGTAAAGAATCTACACAAAGATTGAGCAGAATTCATGATTACAGATAGAAGGCAGAGGGTATAAATGAGGCAATGTTATGCAAAGGATCAAGGAGATATGTACTAGTTTTCATAAAGGAGAAACCCAATTTGGAATCTTAAATGTTAATTTCTGAACAATATGTTAATGGACAAAGCATTTGCAATACAAGTGTCAAAATTTAAAATCCCAGTTTCTTAACAGAGAAGTTGCTTCCTGCTCATCTCTCACTAGTCAGAATCAGAGTCTAGAGAGAGGCACTCCCTCCTCTCTGATGTTGCATTTTTTACTTATCACACTTCTCAGCAAGAAAATGAAAGAGGACAGAGAGCTAGAGAGGGTTCTATTGCAAAAATGCAAGCACATTCAAGTGTATTAACCTTCCAGAGTGCATTTCAATAGCTCCAAGTGAACTGTCTGGTAAGCTGGGAAATGTCTTCTATACATATGTTAAGTAGACAGGTTTAGTGAGTATACAACTCTGCCACGTCAAGGGAATGATCATACAGCTATTGGTGGAAGCTTAATTAGAAAGCAAATTAAGTATCAGCAAAGTTAGGAAATAAAAATAAGTTGTTCAAGAGCTGGCAGAAAAAGTCACAAGGCTATAGAACAACCCAATTGGGAAAGAAAACAACCCATGTTTCTATCTGAATTTAATTAAAATTGAAAGGTCACAAAAGTGAGATCTGAAGGATGAATGTCTTCCACATACTAGGCAAAGGACACAATTTTCTTAGTGAGAAAGATTTTGGACAAACCTATTTTTGTAATAATATACTTAAGTTTTAAAACAATCATAGGCACATGATAACACAATTATCCATCTTTATGTGTGTTAACTAAAATATACATACACATACACACATTCATACACATGAACATATATAAACACACACATACACACATCTCACTTTATTTAATTAATATCCTCCATATACCTACTAAATGTCAAACAAAGATAATAATGGAGAAATTCTTGCTGACAAGAATTTACGCTGTAGTGTGCTATCAGCTCAGAAACCAAAAGGATACAGGAAGAGAACTCTTTAAATGGTATGAATAAAGCTTATTGGTCAGCCTGGGAGGGAGCATTTTAACTAGTAGGTGGCGATGTGTAGCAGCGAAAAGCAATGATTTTTAGAGTTAGACATGACAAGGAATAATTCTTCCTTCTGCTTCCCATGTGCCTTTGTTATCTCATATGAGGAACCTAACATCTCTAGTGCTTTGGATCTCATCTGTAGAAGAAAAACAAAACAATAACAATATCAATAGCAACCCAAAAGTTCACACTAATGTCACTAGTATGTTTAGTTAATCAATTTATTTTAAAATATCAGTAAAATTTTAAAAGCTCAACCTAGGGGGAAAAAACCTATCAAGAAGTAGGAAGAGCTAACTTTACAACATGCAGTTGTGCTTTGAACACTTCTTATCTGTTTCCACTGTATCTCATTTACTTTTACCCTTTATTTCACCATTATAATCCTTCTGGACCTCTCTTTCCACATTCCTACCCTCATGTCCTCAATTTGCATATTTATTTAACCTGCTGAGTTTTGTGCTGCCTAGCCATGCATAGGCATATAGAAAATATTAAATAAAACTCTTTTCTATCAAGTACTATAAAACTTCTATTTAGGACAAAGAATTAAAATATGATTATTTCCCCCACTTTGTAGAACTTTTATGCAATTGTTTTAAACCTCCTCTTCCAGTGAAACCTTTGCAAACACAAAGACTCCCTTCCTACTCTACCCTAGAATTTGATAGACTGGAGCAGTGAAGCTTTTTTGTTTCATCCTTCATTTCCTGTTTGCTATGTCTTTTTAGACTAGTCAAATGAATAACACTGTGAGGTTGGACTCCAACCAATGGAGGAAAGATACAGCTACCACTTGTGTTAGAACAAATGTCAAATATACTTTGATTGAGTACCTTGATTGTAAAAACAAAATTCCTATGAGATTATAGATGATCTTAATCATCTCTTATTGGTCAGCCACAAGCCAGAAAGGAAGGTTTGTTGAAGTAGCTTATCTCCCAAGATAATCTATCTTGTTTGAGCAAACAATTCCTAGAAGAAGAAACCACAGACATATCAGTATTATCCAATGGCATTAACTTCAGTAATCCCAAGCTCTTCCTACATCCTCTAAAGGATCCCAGCCAGGTTTTCCCCTCATATAACTTCCATTGCAAAGGGAGAGTGTCTGAAATAAACAATCTCTTTGAGACCAGACTCAGGTCCCTTTTCTTCCTCTTGCCTCCTTACTCTGTAGTCTGAAATTGATCACACTACTTTCCCTGAGCACATACTATTGATCAAGAATGAACTATCCATTATCCAGAAATCTTGTTTGGAATGGTGATCTCTTTTTATGGGACCTCAAATATATTTTTAACAGGTATAACACTGTCTATTAGAGTGTGGGTACTAAGCAGGGCATACAACCCTGGAGAAAACTGACTCTTTCTCACCAGAAACTATTAAGTGCCAATAGTCCTCAGTTAGGGGAGGGACCCTCTGAACACTTATTTTCCATGCTGGAGTATTTATTGGCTTAATCTCAGACAGGCAACTGTAGCTATTGTGTGGTCATGGGTACAGCTATGCTATCATAACCAAAGGACACTATTTTACAACAGACTTCCTTATTACCAAGCTCATTTCCTTCCTTTATGCTGCTCCTCTTTGAGGAGAGGGTTTGTGACATTGGTATTTTATTAAGATTGAACACTCAATAGTAGCTTAGTATCTGCAATATGACCAGTTGGGTCTCTGTGTTAACTGACATGCACTACAAAAAAGAGAAACTTCTCTGGTAAGGTTTAAGGGATAAACTAATGTGTGAGTGTAAAGGTGAATATTTATAAAGGAATTTGGTACTATGCCAATTTAGCAAAATAATAGCATTCTCATTTAGAGCCTATTTTTCTTTACATTGGTAGATTCTTGGCTAGGCTTACAAATCAAGCATGAGTTCCATCCTGTGGGTCATACCTTAAATCCTATCAGAAAGCTATAGGTACCATCAAGGCCTTCATGCCATTCAAACACTAACTGAGTTATCTTGCCAGGCAAGTGCAGTGTTATTGTGGCTTATGAAGTTCACAGATTGGTAAGACTGTTGATAAGTCTTCTCTTGTAACAGTCTCCGCCTTCTTTAAATAAAGTTATCCAAGATAATAGAGTACAGTAATCAAACAAGAAAAAATGTCTTAAAAGTGAAAACACTGTGGAATTGTAGGTGAAGTTTTGTACCATCAAGCAATTACTAAGAAAGAATATAAAATATAATATTATATGTATTACTACATATAAAATGTAAAAACATAAAGAAAACTTTAAATCTATATAACCAGGTACATACACAATGTCCAGTTAGTAAAAATACATATGTCAAATAATATTCCATAGTTTGGAAGTTGGCCACTGAAAGAATTTGGTCATAATGCAACATTTAACTGATCAGTTTTGCAGTAATAATGTTTCAAATATGAGGAGAAAGATGGAAGAAGGAAAATCATGCCAGTATAAATGAAAAAGAAACGATCACATAAAGAGAGTCTGGAAATCGAGAGTAGTCCTTACTCATCAGCACCCACCACTCCCTTCTTCTCCACACCCAACCTCTCCAATGAGTTAGATAGTCCAACTAGAAAACAAAGGAATGAATCAAGTAGAAGACAGACTATTAGAATTCAAAGAGAATGTACTGGGTCTGGACCAAATAAGGACAGAATATAAAAACCATCCAACCAACCAACCAACCAACCAACCAAACAAACAAACAAACAAACAAAGAATAGACAGGAAGGCAAGACGTAGGAAATGTGGGGCACCATTGAAAATAACAAACATTTGAATTATGGGCAAAACTGAGAGAAGAATCCCAAATCAAAAACCTTCAACAAACTAAGAAATGGCATAGACATACACCAGAAGTACGCAGAGTGGCAACTAGAGGAGACCAGAAGGAAAACCCGCATGATATATAATTAAAACACTAAGTACACATAGCAAAGAAAGTATATTAAAGAGATAGAGAGGGCCACATCCTTCTAATCAAGGGAACAGTTAAACCAAAAGGCATTACTGTGCTAACCATATATGCATCACACCCTAGGGCACCTAATTTCATTAAAATATACTACTGGCTATAAAGACAGAGAAATTGACACCAATCCATTAGTAGTAGGTGATTTCAACACCACATTTTCTCCAATAAATATGCCACTTGTAAAAAAAAATTAACTGAGAAATATCAGATTAATTGACATCACATGTCTGAAAGATTTAACAGATATCTACATAATATTCCACCAAAACACAAAAGAACAGATGTTCTACTTAGAAACTCGTGGGAGGTTTTCTAAACTAAACCACAGCCTGAGGTAATAACCACATTTTACATACTTGGAAATGGGGAAATAACTCCTTGTTTTCTATCAGACCACATTACGAAGAAACTTCAAATAGACAACAAATAAATCTCTAGTAAGTACATAAATCCACAAAGATCAAATAAATCATTATCACATGATGAATGGGTCAAAATGGAAATCAATCAATCAATCAATCAATTTATTTGAACTAAGTGAAAATAAAAATATAATACAATAAAACTTCTGTGACACACTGAAAGCAAATCTATGAGGGAAATTTATAGTTATGAATGCCAATGCTAAAAAAATCAGAAAGAGCACAAGTAAATGACACAGAGATCCAACTTAAAATGTTGGAAAAACAAAATGACTAAAAGAAATAATAAAAATCAGAGCAGAAATTTGTAAAACAGAAATACAAAAAAAAAAAA
>JADRCC010164200.1:0-12418 GCA_019843855.1 Hylomyscus alleni
TTTTTTTAATCTTAAGGCATGCTGTGTGTTTTCCATTCAGAAATCTCCAATTATTTCTTAATAGTGAGTTCAAGCCTGTATGTTGGATGCCATCTGTAGTTTTTCCTAATTAATGCTACTTAAATTGATTCCAGCAGAGGCAGCTTGTGTTCCTTACTGCTTGCCTCCATGTTCCGGGTTCCCAAAAGAAAGACAAACACACACACAGCCTTTATATTTAGTCTTAAACATCTCAACGGATAGGCCACTTTTTAAACCTCCATGTGACTGATGTACCCTCCTATGATATTCCTGAGTTATTACTTACGAAGATCTATGTCATACCTTTGCTGCCCCAGACCCAGACCTGAAGTCCCCTCATCTGTATTCCATAGCACTTACATGATGACTATCTCTCAGTCTCCTGAACCTCCTGAACCTGGCAGGCCTGGTGTCTCTCTTCCTTCCCACCTTGGTGGCTATCTCTCTCCCTTTCCCTAAGTCCCTTGTCCAGGAATCCTAAAAATACCGCCTCTATCTCCCTCCCTTGCCACTGACTACCAGTAACTTTATTTAACAATAAAAACGAATGGGGAGCAAGTTTCCCACAGTTTCTTACATGCAGATGTGTGGATTATCATGCAATTGTAGAGACCAGATGACTGTAATACAAGCATCATTAGACCAAATCCACAATACACGACCACCAGCTTAGTGATGGTATCACTCACAATAGACTGGGCCTTCTCCATGCATCAGTCACTAATTACAAAAATGTCCTACAACCAAACTTTATGGAGACTTTTTCTGAGTTGAGGTTCTGCTTTTTTCAGATGACTCTAGCTCTTGTCAAACTGACATAAAACTGCCAGAGCACTACATTGATATAATTATTTACAAATTATGTTTCCAAATATGAATCTTTGTGAGACATAAATTATCAAACAAAGTTTAATAAAATTTTTATTTATATAATACTTTTTGTGCTAGCTATGGAACAAAACCAAAATGAATGTGTTTTCTCCATTCTTAAAAACTTAGAGTGACAAAACAAAAATATATGAGTAAATCCTTCTAATATTTTGCTATATTTTATTGAATATAATTCTAAATTATACAGAGTAAAAGTCCAATAAATGCACATACAAAAATAAGATGGTATGATAGTGGAAATTTCCCTGGTTCTGATTAGCTTTCCAGGTGCAGAAAGGTGCTGTGAAAGGTATAAGATTAGAAGAGTAATTATCAATAATACACAATTATAAACTATTCAACCTACAAAAAATTGATAGTACCGGCAAAATAGGTCCATTGCTTCAACAGTGGTAGTAAATGGTGAATTTCTGGTGGCATTTAGATCCTATTCCATACAATTAAAGTCATGACTGATGCCATGATTGAGGTAAACACCGTAAGCTATAAATGTAATAACCCTAAGGGAATATCTAATACAACTATGCTGCTAAGCAGATATAGTATTAAACTGATATTAATGATTCATTAAACCCATAGATCAATGCATTTCTTACCATCCTTGAGAGAAGCTTCTAGTTTTAGTAGCTCGTGATTAAGATAGCCATTTACAACTAGTTAAAGTGCTGAGAATTAAGGCACTGCAGAATTTTCAGCTCTAACTAGAACAACAGTATTATATCGCCTCTCCCAAGGCAAAGGCATCATTGCAGAAAGGGGGACACAAAGAATGCGGATAGCAAAAGAAGTGGATGATGACAAGAAAATATCTTTCATATATAGCAGTACAGCCACACATATGTATTCCTAGTTGCTTTTGAAGCATGCACAAAGCTTGAATAAATCTATGTCTTTCCAAGTCCTATCAAGGATAAGGGAGTTAGACATCCAATCCCAGTCACTGTCATGGACAGAATGTCAAATCTTAGCTGGCTGAAGAGGAAGAGACAGTTTTCTCTACCAATGTAACCACTGTTGATTTGATGATGGAAAAATATTTAAGCAACACAAGTTGGTCTTAAAAAGAAGTATGAACACAAAGGTAGGGGATGAGAAACGGATCTAGTAGGTGCAGGTTATATGAACATGATAAAAAACCATGGATGATCTAACGCAAATGTGTTGCATAAATTGTAGAAAGATTTAATACAAACATTGTCTTAGAGTTTAACAAATGAAAAGCACTAAAAATGTCACGTGTCTGTCTCAAATATAGAAGTAAACCCATTTACAGAACCAGGGTACTGATACTGAAGAATGTACTTTATTTCTAAAACCTAATGATTCTATATAAATTTTTAGACATGATAGATATATCTCCATTGGTAGATGATTTAATTTACTTGAAATAATAATGGATCAAATGCCTCTTCACCTGAATTTCAGAATTAACCTTTTGCATATTATATTGTTCTGTCAAGAAAGCTTTAGTTGAGAGTTAATCACATAAGTTTCACTAAATTACTGTTAAGGATGTATTAGTGTTAAGTATCTGGGTTCTATGTTATTGCAAATTCATTATTCCAAACAAAACAGAAATTAATAAAATATTCATAAATATAAATTAGCTATGAATACAAAAAACCATCTAATTCACACAGCATTCAATCAACTAATTATCCATAAAAAGATATTTATTACTTGAATTGCTGTCTACAAAGAGTTATTTCAGTAGAGATTGCAAGTATTTCTTGCACTAAACAGCATCCATCTTTTTCTTTTAAGCAGAAAATGAAATAAAACACAAAAGGAGGATTATTGTTTTCTATTTTGTCAAGAGTGTGGAAGCTGTATCCTGTCTCCAACTGTGGGAGGATGAATTTATTTGCTACTACTACATAAAGTGTTCTTTTAATGAAAATTTATAATACACAACCATGATTCATTTTTCATAACACATAATGTAAACAATTCAATTCTAGTTGGCATGTCAGATTACCATGCATTATGAATTTCACAGACAGAGTGGGCAGGGTTTTACTAGTGGTCCCCACTTAGACACGCCTCTCTAATTCTTACATTCTATTCAGTGTATTCTTCCTCTTCTATACTAAAAGCTTTTCATAGGATTTACTTCAACCCTTTAAAATTTTAAATTATCTTCACTTTTGGCAAAGGCTATTGTGATAACACTCACCATCGTTTTTATGTATGTTCTTAGTATTTTCTTCTGAGCAAATACTTTCTAATGTTACTTTTATTTTTTTTGGTTTTAAGCTAAATCAGTAAGATAAATTTGAGAACTACATGAAGTTTGTGTTTTATTTTCAGTTTATCTTGTGGATATACATAGTAGCCAAGAATATATTTTTATTTCTGTTTTTACACTCAACATTAGCTAAAATATCAATTTCATATGTCTATGGCCATTTTATTAGGTTTTTTTTTGAGTGGTCCATAAGTTTATTACCCTATTGTTTCTGAAATTCCCTCCCCAATCTCAAAATCGACCAAAATCTTTTGGTTACTTTTTACCTTATCAAGACTAATTTATGCTACCCAAAACATTTAGAAAAAACATTTCTCCTTGTCTTAGTAAATAATTTTGTAGTAAATTTTAAACTAATTTTTATAGATAAGGGGTGAGATTGTGCAGGAAATGCCACTTTCCATGTTGAAATTTGGCTTAGCCTGGAATTACACAGGTCATGGTGGTGTTGCAGCTACCCTGACTTCTTATGTACAGCTGCCCTGTTGTGTCTAGAAGATAATGTTTCCTTGTAGTCATTATTATTTCTCTGATATCATTTTTCTCATTTATAGAAACAATGAGAATTAGTTTCCTATCACTGATAATTACTATAAGTGTGCTATATCATTTGTGCTTACAAGACCCAAGCATAAGGTAGAAAGTTTTTGTATTTTACCATGTGTATACATATTTCCATAGCAGTTTAGTTTTGTGTGGATATCCATCTAGGAGCTGAAGTGGTGTTTGTAGAGACTAAAGGCGAATGTCAGTCATTCCTGAATAGCCATCTACCATTCACCATCTACTTTAGTTTTATATTTCTGTTTGTATATGCTGTTCTTGTGACAGTCTCTATGGCTGGGTGCTTACTGAATACCTAAGGTGATGTAAAATAAGTTCGGAAATCTACCTGTCTCCGATTTCCTAAAAATTACAAGCACCACTGCCACATCCTGCTTTTATTATGTGCTTTCAGGAATAGAACTTTAGTCCTTGTGCTAGCATTGTTATTTGATGTTTACAATTCAAAATCAGGTGTGTATGACAGAGTCACAAGCACTTTACAAACCAATCTATCCCTGCAGCCAGAGGTGAAGGTTTTATGGAGAATCCTTTAAAGTGATAAGCACAATAGCTAATTTTAAAGGAATAAAATTAAAACTTAAAATTGTAACTATTTTGAAATTATATTAATTACAAAAGTTTCAGAGGACAAATTCTTACTACTTGGTTTTGATATGTCTGTGAATGTGAACAGATTCAAGTATATTCACAAAATCCAATATTGACTTTGGCAATTCTGTATCCTATCTTTTTTCAATTTGGTAATGTACATGTTGATTTTTTCTATATTTAATCAAAGAATTAAATTAACTTTTTTGTGAAATGTGAAAAATACAATTTCTTTAAATCGTTGTAAGAACAAAATTTTAAAAGTAAAAAAACCCAACAATACATTTTTTAAATGAATATGTTCATTCAAACAGGAAATGTCATCATAAAAAACATATGATATTGAGAAATAGAGTTTTTTTCCAACAATAAGAAACTGATGCAGGATAAACTGTGACAAATAACAATTATCTTTTACAGTAATTTCCCCTCATCAACCCCAATATTTAAGAATCTATAGGCATATTTTACCAAATCATGACACTCCTTCTCTGGCTAGCAGCTCTTACAGTTTCAAAGGCCTAGATACATGGAAATTCTTGAAGCCAACCTGGGAAGATTGTAGTATCCCAAGAAGTGTATTATTAAATCATAATGGCCAAAATGTACACTAAAAAGTGGTTCTAATCTAATCTGCTGCCAACTCCTTTAGCCCACCAAACCTTGTTTACCTTTTCAAGTTTACTTTGTTCTGATTATCATGTTCCTGAATAAGTACAGGAGCAAATCTTCCAAGAGTATCTTGAAGTCATACCTTCATAAGGAAAATCTTTAAGGAAAATGAGGTAAGAATAACTCTATAAAGTGGGAGGGTTAATATGCTCAGGACTTTCCTGAGGAAGCATAGAGGCCTGGGAGAATGCATAAATGATTCCTAAGAATAATTTGATCTATCCATTATTCCAAGTGGTACAAACATTAAAAAGCCTCCCAAACATGGAACAAGTGGAGATCATGATTAAAAGTGGAAGTCTGAAAGGCAGTGATAGCATCATTTCGCACAGCTTTGCTGGATCATTGTTAAGCAGCTATGCTGGCTTTATGACTTTTGTTGTTCTCATTAGATATAGCTAGGTCACATGTTGATCATATCTCTTTCTTTTTATTTACAACAAAATTTTTATAAAATGAGTGACAGAGAAAAACAAATCCATATCAAAATTCCCTAGAGACTGTTTAAAATCAGCATGGCAGTTCCTCAGGAAATTGAGAATCAGTTTACCTCAAGATCAAGCTATTACTCCTGTGGGCATATAACTACAGGGTGGGTCTTACCACAGAGACACTTGCTCAAATATGTCCATTAATACTTTATTCATATTATCCAAAAATTAGAAAAATACTAGATATCACTCATTGTAAGAATGGATAAAGAAAATGTGGTACATTAAAATGACAGACTATTTTTCAGCCTTTTAAAAGACTGAAATTCACAAGTAAATGGATGAAACTAGAAATATCTACCAAAGTGAGATAACTCAGACATAGAAAGAAAAAACATGTCTTGTACTTACTTACTCATGGTCAGTAGACATTAAGTCAATGATAGCCAAGTTACATTACATCAAACAACAGAGATAAGATGCCTGGTAAGGGATTACAGATAAATCTATCTAGATAAAGTAAAAAGAATAAGTAGTTATGAACAGATTGAAATGTGGGATAATAGGCTCATGGGGGAGTGGAAGGGAAGATAAGAACAAGGGAGAGAACATAGGGAGAGTCAGATAGTATTAATAGCTATTTAAGAGGTCCTATGGGAAACTAATGCAGTAGAATCATTTTAAGGCATGTACACATATGAAAGTGACATAAATGAGGATGGATAGAAAGCCCAAACTGGAAATTTCTTGTTACCAAATGAAGTTTCCAGTCTGGGTATGGGTTACGAATCATTGAGTTGTTGTCCAAAGGGTTTCTATGTGCTCTGACAAACAATCATAGCTGATTTTAAGACTGTGTATTTCTCTCTACAAAATTATAGTAAGTCTCCGTTGCTGTAGATAACACCTACAGAAATCATTGAATAGAGTCAAGTCCACCTAGTGCCCACATTCTAGTACGCTTAGTACAAGAAGGTATTCTGCAGCCTACAATAATAAAAGTAAGCACCAATCCAGCCTCAAACCCTGTGATATAAATTGCTGCCCTGTCAGCAAAACATGCTAGAACAATGGTGGCACAAAATGTGTGGGAATAAGCAAGCAATATCTTATTTGACTTAAGACTCACTCCACAAGATGTTGCCTAAACCTCACACTGATTGGGTGAACCAGAACCTGAGACTCAAAAGTCCAAGGTTTTGAATAAAGCAAATACAACAGTTCTATTAAATGATCAGAGCAATAAAACGACCCTTAATGGCATTCCGTTATTCTATATGACATACTGGTATACTGTTCAATGTTTTGCTCAGTAATCCCCAGAAAAGCTTTCTCCCAGAGCAGTAAGAAACAAATACCTAATCCCACAGCCAGACTTTGCACAGTGACTGAGCAACCTTGGAAAACACAACTTTAAATGAAATATCACCATCAAATTCCTCCCTTCATAGCTAAGAGAACCCTTGGGAGAGGAGGCATAAGGAACACAGGTATCAGAGAGAATGAAGGATACACTGAAAACAAGGTCCTTTAAATTAACATGATCTGAAACTGCCCGCAGTTTCACGACCGGGGTTCACTCAGCCAGGAGGCAACAAAGGACCTGAAATAAAGGGTTTGAAATGCAAAGAGAAAACACGAAGCCAAGTTGCGTCCCAATCAAGGCTCCACTTTACTGAGAATAAACCAGGGTTTTTATAGTCACAAGAGAAACCGAAACCAAGTCTCTAGATTATACTGCAAAGAAAGTTCAGGTGCCAAAGTCCCCAGGTTCAGAAGATCTTCAGGCAGCTGGCATTCTCGGGCAGTGGGTGTGCTCGGGCGATGAGTGAACTCAGGTGATGGACATACTCAGGCGGCTTCTTCAAAGACAAACTGACAGTCAACAGAGAGCCTCTGTCTTAGCTCCCAGGTGCTAGCCTCCAAGCAGAGGCTGCCAGAAGTCCGATGGCTGAAGTGAAGGGGGAAGGTAACAATGATCAAAGCAAATATGAACTCACAGAAACTGAAGCCATGTGCACAGGAGCTGGATATTTCTGTATCGTGTTCTTTGCGTATATATTATGGCATCCTGCTTAATATTTTAAAAGGGTTCCTGAATGTGCAAGTGAATAGTTCTTTGTTTCTGGTGCCTTCATTTGGATTCTTTTCCTTCTTTTTGTCTGTCTTGCCCAAATCTTGTATATCAGTTTTATATTATATTATATTATGTTATATTATATTATATTATATTATTATCTTTTGGAAACCAGATTGTTTTCTAATGTGAGACAAAAAGGGAGTGAACCCAAGTGGAAGGGGAGATGGAAAGAAATGGAAGAAGAAAGAGGGGGGAAATGATAATAAGGATACACTGTATCCAAGATCTCTGTATGTACACTTAGCTTGCCTTGATTTATCAGAGTTGTATCTATCACTATCTCACAAGTACTGGGATTAAAAATTATACCACCATGCCCAAATTCTAGCAAAAGTTCTAAGCTCCAAACATTTTCAAGGACTTTCAAAATATTCTGACAGGATTTCAGAAACATTTTTCTCCTCCAAAAGTATTATCATTAAATCTGTGAATGTATTGTTCTTGTTGTTGCAACTGTTATTTTGCATTTTGGTGACAAATACCAGACAAAAGCAAGTTTAAAAGAGGAAAGAAGCACTGATTTACCTCACAGTTTCAGAGATTTAGGACTGTAGTCCTTGACTCAGTGATTCTCAGCCCGTGTGGAGGAAGATTATAAAGATGGTAAGAGAATGTAGAAAAGTGAAGCTTGTTACTCAAGAGTGAATAGGAAGGGAAACAGGGAGGACTTGCAGGCCAGGGATAATAGTCAGACGCATGCCTACAGTGACTTGCTTTTTCCACAAAGGCTTTGCCTTCCTACGTTTCTAGAATCTCCTAAATATTACCACTTTTGAAAGTGAGAGGGGGAAGTTAGAGGTGTCAAGGTGCACAAGGCAGTCATTATCTTATTATTTGTCTTTAGTAGACCTAATATTTATACAGTTCAGCAAATTAAATCTAATAACAATTTGTTTAAAAATCCTGCATTTAAAAAAAATCTGTAGAGATGTACTTTTATATCATTTTAAGATTGTTCACTCTTATGCATTATACTAATGAGAAGTGTATCTTTTGCATTTTTAAATGTCTTATAAAACCTGTTATAATCATCCATTTCATCATGGTGAGAATACCACTATTAGCTACAGGTTCTCTGCAGTTCATCATAGGCAGTGTTTTTCCCCTAAACTACAAGGATACACTCCAAGGATATGGAATGACTTTCTTACTGTTTTATTTTTACTGCTAATATTAACCTCTCTTTCTAGCAACCTTCACAAATTCTATAGCACTATTCTCAAATTACTTTTGCTGTTATACAACTGGATACCTTCAACAGATTGTTTAGATCTAAACCTTATCATTAGTTACACAATGAAGTTTATTCTTAATATAGCAGTATCACCCCCCAGTAAAGAAAATATTTTTCCTCTGTTATGCACTGATCCAATATTTTATTTTTAAAAGAACAATAAAAATAGTAAAGTTTGGTAAATATTAAGAATTTGACAATTTACTATTGTAAATATTTTCACAACATGCTCACAACTATACAGCTTGCATCTTGCAAATATTGAAGCTTATTTCAATGTCAAAGAATTGTGCAAACAATATAAATTTTAAATATTTCAAAGAATGAAATATGAATTATTTTTAATGCTTTCATAAATTTGTTTTTCACGTTATGTGACTGATAGATGCTCCAATGTTATCACCATTCACTCTGTGTGAAAACTAACATATCACATAGGAAGTGATAAATATCTAATCACTATTAAAACCAATATGCTTATCAAAACTTCTCATATATTTATGTTTGTGATTTTTTTCATATTGGAATATTATTCACATATCACCATCTGGTATATCTGCATTTCTATATTTTCAGGTATCTCTTCCTGCACAGTTTATCCATGTGCATGTCTGCTTTAAGACATGTTAGACTTAGCTTTGTTAGAAGAGTGATCGTGTGTGTGGTGCTTTTCCTGACAATGGCATATAACCCTTTATAAATTTTATATATATCTTGTTTATTTTCTCTTTTCTCCAATACAATTTTCTATCACTTATCCTTTACAAATTTTTTTAAAAAACATGTGTCTTTAATTTTAGTCAGTTATCATCATTTTAGCATTTCTACTATTTTGTGTTGTATTATTGCTATATTTTTCTTTCTTAGTTCATTTCATTAGCTATATCTAAGAGATTTTTTATGTAAGAGGTAATTGTTACCTCTCATTACCTATGAGATTAGCCTACCAAATCTTCCATATTTATTACAGTTGCACCCTTTTGAATTGAAGACTGACTAGCATGTCTGAATTTGTGGTGACATTCCTTTTGTCTTACTAACAATCATTTACTGTTAGAAGATCAAAAAATGATTACCTTTTATGCTTGTTTTTATCATATTAAGATAATTATTATAGTTACTTAAAATTACTAATCATTAGATTTGGTATTTTGCTGCCTCATTGAATATCACAGAGGTTAATATTCAGTTCTTTTGTTTGGTTTGCAGGCATAATTAATTGCCCAAGGTTTTAAGCTTGTTAAACATTTACAATTCACATGTGTTTGTAAATATATGTTTTCCTGTATATTTGAATTTTTTTCTTTTGTCCTATTCTGTTTCCTTATGAATCACAAGCAAACCTTTGAAATTTAAGTTCGAATTTATTCCCACATGATAGATCCTCATTTGTGTTTCTGCTCACTTTACTCCTCGCAATTCCTTCCATTTCCCTTCTAATCTGAAGCCATCTCTATTTAGTCACTCAGTAGAAAACAAACATGCCTCTAAAGAATAATAATCAAACAAAATAAAATTAGTTAAAACAGAAACTAGGACACTGGAGATAAAACAAACAAACAGAAGAAAAAGAGCCCTAGAGAAGGTTCAAGAATGAGAGACATTCATTTGAATACTTACTAAATAATAAATTGGAAGCCAAAATACATAGGCAAAGAACATTTGGGTCAAAAAAAAAGAGAAGTAAGATATATATATATAATAAGAACATTTATTTTAAAAAGTGAAATGCCCTTGACATGACAATATTCCAGGGAATTGCAGTAACTGCCATTGAGTTTGTACCCTTAAGACTAGTTTGTTTGTCCAATGAGATGCCCTTCGTGAAAATTAAATATTCATTTGCAAATAGTTATCAATTGGAGATAGCATCTGGGTTAGACAGAGGGGCATGCGTCTACTTCTCCAGTAATCCCTAGGCGTCCATCTGGTGGAGATAGTGCAGGCCCTGTGCATGCTGCCACAGTCTACCTGGCCTTCTACGCATCAATCTTGATGATTAAAAGGACATTCGTTTCTTGTATCTTCCAACTCCCGGATTTTACACTCTTTCTGTCTCCTCTTTCATGGTGTTCCCTGAGCCCTTAGGGAAAGATTTGATGAAGACATTCCATTAGGACAGGGCATTCTGAAGTCTCTCGTTATGAAAAAAGTTTGGACATGGATCAGTTATAGAAGGAAGCTTCTCTGGTAACGGCAGATTCAGGCATCAATTCATAGTTTTCATGCCAATTTTGTTCCTCATTGTGATGTATTTCATATTTATGTGTCCTATTTTTATGTCTATAAGTTATTTATTCTTTAAAATATTTTTAGATCATTTATATTCAAAAAATGCTAATTTCTTAGTTGCATGATTTTTAGGGAAAATTTTTCAGAGAAATCGAATAGAAAGCATCATTTTTATATATCCTTAAAGACAGTTATAGCTAATACCTACTGTACTTCTGTTTTGAAAATTACAATCCTAAATTTCCATGCACCCCAACTATTCATCCTCAGGAAGACTGCAGCTAATATTCTTTTATGTCCTATTTAGTTCACTAGCGTATGGTTAGCGTCGTATATAATGTAGCCTATACAAACTGGATTATTTTTCTTATCAATAAATTTTTAAACTTACTGTATTTTTTATGTATTTTGATTTTTGTCTGCTTATTTCTGTCTCTATCTCCAGCCACTGTCTTTCTATGTTTCTTTGTCTCTCTCCTTCCTAAATCTGTTTTGTTCAATTGTTATATTGACTTATATTTTGGTCTATATATGATTTTTCCAAAAATAATTTTATTCCAAATCACTTTAAGTAGCTATAGCCTGAGAATATAGATTTAAGTTTATACAAATTCCATTTTACAATGTGGAAGCCATTTCTTGGAGTCTTTGTAATATTACCAAACAAAGTAATAAATCAAGGAAAATTATAAATAATACTTTAAGAAGGAAGAAAGAACAGCAAAACTTGCTGCTTTGGTCTGCAGGCCTAATATCTGAACTGCCTGAGCTCTTTTTTTTTTTTTTTTTTTTTTTTTTATGTTTTATCCAATGACTAATCCTTTCAGTCCTAGAAACCAATTTGGATGTACCTAATTTGGTATATCATTCAACACTTAGTCCTGTTTTACTTTTGTATTGAAACACTCAAAGTTTTACTGTTACTATGTTTTGGAAATGTATGCAAAAATAGCGCCTGGTAATGCAGGAGTTGTGACAAATATAAAGTGTAAAATGATATATCTGAACACTTGAAGAAATAAGTTGACAATAAAGGTTTTAAGTTAGATTCTAGAACTTATATAATTTCATTTTTTTAGTAAGACTTTTTAATGGCATTCACAAAGGTATCATACATACATTTTTAAATTTCAAAGTATTATCATATCTACTTTTCTTATGACGGAAAGTGATTTTTGAATTGGATCAATTATGAGCTACCTTTGTCCCTTTATTTATATTTCTGTAATTAGCCATTGATAAATATCTGTCAGTGGATCAGGCTCCAGAACATTATCAAATGAGTTGATAATGACTCATGCAGATCAGTGATATTTTTCTTTTTGTTTAATTTTTTTATTAGATATGTTCTTTACTTACATTTCAAATGTTATTCCTTTTCCTGGTTCTCCCTG
>JADRCC010164201.1:0-24124 GCA_019843855.1 Hylomyscus alleni
TATATATATATATATATATATATATATATATATATATATTCCTGCTAGTTTTCTTCTTGCTCAGCCTCATCTGCACTCCATTCACTGAATCAATATACAAAGGACACACTAGGAGATCTGGATTTTAACATTCCTGCAGTACCTCAGTCCAACTGTCTACTTTCTGTCCTATATCAATGAATTGGACAAGCAGAGGGTTGTTTGGTACCTCATTGCCATATCCAATTCATAGATAGTAGACTACTCTGCTCAGAAAAGAAAATTGTTAAGCTGGATTTTAAAACTAAAAGGAATTCTCACAAACCAATGATTAAGAGATAATTTTAAAGAGTCAGAAATGAAAAGTCATTATCTAAAAATATGAGAGAAATAGGCAAGATACACAGAACAATTTTCAAGGTACAGTGGAGATAAGTTGCATTCTTTGCAGCTTTTTATTTGGTCCTTTCTAAGTAGAATGTTATTCAAAATAGTGAAGCAATCATAACTGACCTGACTAGCACTAGTCTATGCCTTTTAGGACCTTATGATACCAAAGAAAAAGACACACAGGCAGGCATATGCACATCCAAAGGGATTTCATGTGTTGGGGTCATGCAGCATTACAAACTGTTTGAGACCTGATGGGAAAAGAAAAGCAGACACTAATGTATGGAGCTTCAGTTTGTGAAGTAGACAAAAACAACTATTGCAGATCAGACTTAAAGGATATGTTATATTCTGGGATAGGCTAGTGCTTTATTAGAAGATATAATCATGAAACAAGGTCAAGGTATTTACTAATTTGATGATATGAACTATTTTGCATGGCATTCAAAGACTATAAGTCAGAGGAGGACTTTTTAATAGTTTAAAAAACATTTAATGTTAATAATGTTTTAATGGCAATAATGAAGATAATAATATTGAAGATGTGTGAGAAAATGTGTTAAGAATAGTTTGCAATTGGTATGTCATTAAGTGTCAAGTCAAGATCTTACATCTTATCTTCCAGGAGTTGGAGGCAGGGACAAGTAGATTATGAGTTTGAAGACATCTGCTTGAATAATTATAATTAGGGTTAGCTACAAATCAAGAATTAATGGTGTAGACCTGATGGGATGTGATGACCCGATGGGTGGTTAGGGTTTACTTTGGAGATGGGGAGCAGAAGGATTGTGTTGATATCATTGTAATCCTAAATGATTTGGGAGATTAATTCTGCTCAACAAATTTTCTGCATATTCTCTTTTATCCATCATGGTTATTGAAAATCACATGATATCTGATTCTAAAATAGATTTAGATAAAAGGAACATAAACAAAGACACTCTCATTTTGCAAAGACATAAACCTTGCCATTATTAAAATATTATGTTTTACAACTTCAGAAAATATTATAATTCTTAAAAGCTATTTTTACTAACTCTAGGATATATTAGCATACTAATGTCTCCTACAAAATTAAAAGTAATGGTTGAAATTGAATCATATTTGTTAAAACAGCAAAAATTTATGGCATCTCCAATTTTACCACATTTAACTACTTTAGGAATTTCAGGTCTTTTCTCGTTACATATAGAGTAACAAGGTATATGGGGATCTAAATATTCTAAGATGTTAATTCAACATACTAAGAGGAAAAAGAATAGTAACTTTATTTACCATTACTACTGCTCTCACCTCAAGCAAATTAGAGAGTTTATTCTTGAGACCAATATGAATGACCATGGCTTACTAACAGAAATTTAAGTTTTTCCAAAAAAAATCTTCTAACATGAAAACAATTTCATAAAATTTTCATAGTTAGAGAACAAATGAAAGCCATATGGAGTCATTTTTCCCCAAATAAAATGGTTTGAATATCAGGAGTATAAGATACAGCAACTCAAGTATAAATCTGCTATCTCTCCCATATGTTATCTGATGGAATAATAATATTTGGGTTAGTGGAAGTAGTAGCTTGCTAAGTCTATACAAACCAAAATGTTTTCTTGTTAGTCACAGGGTTGTTGTTGATTGAGATAGACATAGAGGTTGGCAACCATGGGCAACCAGAGACCTAAAGATGCCCAAGATAATGTTGGTTCTAGATTTACAACATTTTAAACACTCATATTGTGAATTTCTAATTTGTCAGTTAGTTTCCAAGAGTCTTTAATGCAGATATAGACTTTTTCTTGGGAATTTTATCTTACATTATATAAATATACATATTTTTCTGTGACATGACTGAATTGTGATACTTTCTAGACACACTTATTTTCTGTTATGTCTGATCTGTGGAGTTAGTTGTTTTATATATATATAGTACACACACATATATAATATGTATATATGTAGTATTATATATTGTAGAGTTTTCAATGTTGATTAAATAAAATGTAGATAATACAGAGAAGAAAAGTCAACATACATGCTCATAAAGTATATATTAAATAACGAATATATAAATATAAACTATTTCATATTTACACAGTTATAAAGACTGTAAAGACTATCATATATATATATATATATATATATATATATATATATATATATATGCATTTTTACTCTATGAATATATTTGTAAAAAACAAATATACAAAAAGACATGCACTGAGATGGCTTGTGAATAAAGGTATTGACCCCAACAATGCAAATTGGTAACTTATATTTGATCCCTGAAAAACACATGAAGGTAAAAGGAAAGAAGCAACTCCATAAAGTTGTCCTCTGACCTTCATATGTGTGCAATGGTATGTACACCGTCTATACATTCATATTATGTACCATCAGATACATACTTACACACACACACACACACACACACACACACACACACACACAAATAAGCAAATGCTTTAATGAGATAACATAAAGCCAATTGTGTTTAATATTGATATTTCAATTCATTGAAGTTACAGAAGATCCACTAGACTGTCCTAATTTAAATGATGATTCCAATTTTAAAATCCCACTGACCTAGTTAAGTTCAAAATCTACACTTTAATTTTGTTATGATCTTAATATAGATGACTAATCCTTAAAATTCATGTTCTTCATCCACAGAAAGTGGTTAAGCCATACATCTCATGTTGTGGAAATTAACAAAGGTTAGTGAATAGAAATGTCTAACAAAGAAGTAAGTAATTAATCACAATTGCCTTTTGCTTATTGAAATATGTTTAGATTTTGGAAGATGTTTCAGATCGAGACTCTCTTTCAGGCCACTTCATTACTAACTATAGGAAGAACATCTAATGCTGTCTTGTCAAAGTAATACTTGGAGGCTGGAACAGTCCTCATGGAGTGGCAGAATAGGGTAGATGTAAAGTTGGCTCTGGACTCCAGCTTTCCTGATGTTCAGTTGAATGGAGTGCCTTCAATGGCTGGCTGGGGTTTGGTGGAGCGAGTGTAAGTGCTGCCTCCCTCCCTCCACTAGTTCATCATGAGACAGCTGAGGCAACGCAGATGGACTGACAGAATGTGACGTGAACTGATCATTCTCTTAATTGTTCTGACGAAAGTACGTTGATGTTCCCACCCAATTATTGCCACGCTGATCTGTGAGAGCCTGAGCAGCTAGGCATTGCTTCCCTAGAATCTTAACATAATTCAGTCTGGACGAAATCTCTTCACAAAAGCAAAAGGAAAAGAGAAGCCCAGACATGAAGGACCTTAGCTGAGCATGCTCAGTCTTTTCATCCAGATCCACCATCAGTCAGTCATACAAGGAGAGATGGAGATCAGGAGCTGTTCTGGGACAGTCTTTCTCGTGAAGACAAACAAACAGACAGACAAAAAAGAAAAAAAAAAAGCAAACAGATCTCGATGTTCTCCTAAAACTAAAATCCAGGTATTATATTTCATTCTACTTTAGCATTCAATAATGATTAATTTAAAATGAGGAAAAAAGAATGCCTGTATTTCTCACTGATTCTCCCTATATGTTTAATAATCAGTCTTCCGCTATAGTCTAGGCTGTATGCCTATGAGCTTTTACTCTAAACCACATTCTATTTTATAAATACAAGCTCAATCCTTGTTTCCAAACTGTCTTAATCCACTTTTATTTTTTATTGGATATTTTATTTATTTACATTTCAAATGTTATCCTGTTTCTCAGTTTCCCTCCCTCTACCTGCTTCTATGAAGGTGTTCCTCTACCCACCCACCCACTCCCACCTCTCCACCCTCGATTCCTCTACACTGGGGCATCTATCAAGCCTTCATAGGGCCAAAGACCCCTCCTTCCATTGGTGCATGATAAGACCATCCTCTGTTATATATGCAGCTGGAGCCATGTATACTCCTTTGTTAATAGCTTAGTCCCTGGGAGTTCAGAGGGTCTGGTTGGTTGATATTGTTGTTCTTCCTATGGGTGTCTTAATCTTTTAAAATTTCTTTGCAAATAACATGCTTTAGAAACCTGATCTTGGTGGCTTTTCTCTAGATGTTCATCTTTCAAGATTTTCAAAAATTCTGTTAAAATATAACTTGGCTCTTCAAGGACTTAATGTCTCCATGCTCATGTTTATAGTGAAAAACAAAACAAAAACAAAACCATTTGATTCATCTTATTTTGATTAAGATTATATTTAAATAAGTTTAAAACAGTGACAAGAAAAGAAGGATAAACATATCCCATATGTCAATTCTGATAATTAAGGTGATCTAATAAAGACTTGCCATATAACTGCATAGAAGCTTACGAATTTGTAGTAACTGTGAGATCTTCTACTGGCCTTTGTATTTTGACCATTTATGAAAAATGAGGATCATAGGATGTGAATTAGAAGTATCAAAGCCATTGCATTTTGGAAGATGGAGACACTCTTTTGATATATAATGCATTGCTCTACCTGCACAAAACTCTTGGGGAAATGTGTGAAATTTCTCAATATCATTGCCTATTGGCCATTATAGTTTTAATAATCACTGGTATTAAACTCTCAGAATCTTTAAGGGAAAAACTTGATGGTTTTAGAGTATTATAAGTGCTTATTAGTGTTTTGTGACAGTTGTTATTTCTTCTTGAAAATTTTCATAATGAAGGCTGGTAACTTTCATTTAATAATTAGTATTACCAGTAAATCAACATGGTTCTTAGGTTGTGATGTTGATATTCAGCACTCTAATTGAAAGTAATGAATGTGTCTACACAAAATATAAAGGTTTTTTTTTTCATATGGATATCTTAACTTGAGTGGGTATTGCTGAAATGAGACTATAGGAATTGGAAGTATACTCTAAAAAGTAGTTGATTCTCACTCACTCCTGGATATTTATGGTCATCATTGTATAGTCTCATACTTCCACTGTACACACGTTTTCTTATATGTCCAAGTCTGCTTCTGCAGGTCTTGAGCAAGGATCTTCAGTGGATTCCTTGTGACTTAACAGTGTGATCAATGTGTGCAAACATTAGTGACCATTTGCCAAATGAGCAGACAGATTCAGTCCTGTAGTACATAGTGAGCCCACATACCCACAGTTCACTATAAAATTGTATTTATTATAAAGGATGTAGCTTCACATGGCTGAAGTTTACTCCGTGAGATTGTGATGATAAAGTTGGTTACTTTCCTGACAAAGAGCATGTCCTAGAATTGTCTGTACTTGAGAATATATAGGTCTTTGTGCATGAAACCATAAAGAAAAATCAACAAATTGGAAACCTTTGAATTTTACTTAAATCTGGGTTGTGTGTATGTGTGTGTGTGTGTTTCTGTGTCCATGTATTGCATATATGTGCAGGTATGGGTACACATGCATGTGTAGGTCAGAAGACAACTTCTGGAATTAGTCGTTCTCTTCCATTTCACTTGACACAGGGTCTTCTGTTTGCTACTCTGTACACTACGATATCTGTATCCTGAAAACTTCCAAGGTTTTGCCAGTACTCTTTCCCGTGTCTCTACAGATATGCTTGGATCACAGACTACTGCTACTGCATCAAGGAGTACATGGGTTCCAGGGACCCAAACGCAGTTCTTCGTGTATTTCTATTGTAAGTGCATTCCCAACCGAGCACTCTCTCCAGGCCAGAAAGCTACTTACATTTACAACCTCACCAGATTTTGTCATTTAATATCCCAAAGAAAATGAATATCCCTAATAAAGTATTTCAGTGTTATATAGTCAAATGGTAAATTGTAAAATTAAATATCAATATTAATTATTACTAAGTGCCTTCTTCATTAGTTGTATGCTTTTAGGCTTGGATCTAGTGGTAAAAGTAAGACTCATAGCCCAATGTGAAGACTGAAATTTCTTTCCCATTTAATTAAACATGAGAGGAAATTAATATTAGATCCTATTGTAAACATGGATCTTAATGCATATATTAATTTTTCACTCAAAATCAATGTTTTTCATAATGTGATATATTATACAAATATTCTATATGCCAATAAAAATAGGAAGACATAAATAAAATAAAGAAATGAAATAAAGGTAACAATATATGACTTATGGTCTTTATTTAACTTACAACTTAATTTATAATAAGACTTGCACAAATCATAGATTTAACTGTATTACTATAGATTTTCAGAAATGCTGATCAAAAGTTTTGAGCCCTGAAAAACTTCCGTGTCTACTAAATGTACTTTTCATCTTATTTATCTTGAATGGATGATTCTCTGCCCTCTGTCCATGCATCTTCATTTATGTATCACAAATACAAATATTTAGGTCTAGGCTGACCTAATTTAAAAAGCCATTTTGAATCTCAGCTATCTCTTATTTTGTGGCAATTAGGTTCACTGAAATGTGGGAGAGTTTGAATACACACCCTATAGTGTCTCACTGCAAGGTCTCTATCAACCTCCATGATAAGCTCCCTAAACCCTCATTGTTGTGGTTGTGGTGACTTCTTTGAACATGGAAAGATGTCACACTGACTTTGGATGCAAGCCTGCTGCAGGGGACTTGCTATTTGGCTAGTTAGGGTTTTATAAACCAGGGGACTTCACATTAACTTATGGTAGTCTTATTTTCAAGAGCATTATTATTTTAGATAGACTGAATAACAATGATTTCCATTTTGAATCTATAATAAGTGACTCAAACTAAATACAATCCCCTCTTTATTCTTCAGCTTCTCAAGTTCAATGTGTTTGTATGTAAGTGTTACGTAATACGTGTATATGTGAGTGACGTGAGCAGTCTTGTTCAATTGGCCTCAACCTGGAATTTTGAGTTCTAACTTTTCCCACTGCTATTCTCTTAGCAAGTTACTAAACCCTATACCTTAGCAGTTCCCATGCTGTGCTCATCAACCAGGACACATGTTTACAAAGGTTGTACTCAATGCCAATGACTTTGCCATAGTTGTGGAACACGAGAGTAAGCAGAGAAATAGCAGATGTGCAGTTGAGGTTGTAATGATCACTCTCCCACTGTGAATGCATACAAATAGCCAGCAAGCCTGACCTTCACCAGTTGCCAGATGTGAGTCTAGTCTACTCTGCAAGTCTGTCTCCTTTCTTTAGATGGATATTGTCTTCAAGGCGAGAGCTATTAATTCATCTCCCTCACCTGATATTTAATAATTAACTACTAAACTAAATGGATGAAATCTTACATCTACATGGCAGCTTCATGTGGCAAGTTATCATTTTTACATTTATTTTTTTTTGTCAATTGTTTCACACACAAATGCTATCTCCATGATGGATGTACTACAAGAATACTGGTGTGTCTTTGAAAATAGTGGAGTTTCTCTTGAAAAGCTAGGTTCCTAAAAATTCAATAGCTGTATAGAATATAATACTGATGGCCATGATTTTGGTTGTGAATGAGCACAAGTCACAAATGAAAGATGAAGAGCAAAGCATCATGGACTTGATATTGGTACTATCTATCAAAGGAAGACTTCATAAGGATTCATAAGATTTCATATGGGATACTGATCAACAAAAATCCTAATTAGAGGTCTCTCTATGAAAGCTTTTCATTATCAGATTTTATTAAAGGCAATTTTATATCATGGAATAAACCCTAGAAATTTTTGTTGGAAATGGTTTTACTGTCACTGTTTTCCAGGACACAATACCTTTACTTCTGGGCTTTTCTTTTGGTTATTTTTTTTCTTGCTGTCACCGTTAGGGTACCAGACTCAAGATTTTGGGCACACATTGGAGATGAACAGGCTTAGGTCTAAACTGGGAGGCCCAAATCCCTGTCATTTCCAGAGCCAGTATTTTTAGTGGTCAAATAACACACAACAATTTACCAGTATGTAATATGTACACAAGAAACACTTGTTGCTCTGTAAAACTGAAGATGGTAGAAAAGAGTTACTGTTTTGAGGATTAGAGGAGACAGAAGAGAATTTGTTGTGTACATTTAACAACAGGATTGCAGTTGAATCTGGTGATAAGTTATTGAAATAAAGCACCTACTTTGTTTGGGCTGTGTCATATCTCCTAGTAGGATGTGCATTAGAAAGAGAGAATTCCAAAAAAACAGATGACATTTAGAATTAAATTTAGAATTAAATGATTGATTTTGAAGAGTCATTCTCTGTTCTCTAAACTTATGAGATCATGGGTACATGGAAGCTAGCACTTATGTTGAAGAAAGACCAAGATGTCATTACTAGAGTCTAATTGATTTGGGTGACCACCTGCTTGAAAGCCTATATACACAATCAGTATGTATCTGTAAGTGGATGTAGGCAACCTTGAAGAAACCCTTTATACTTTTCTTGTTACAAAGAGATCAAGTTGCAGGATAATCATTATAATACAATATATTGTTATATATAATATGATAATAATATAGTAATATAATGATTATAATATAATGATTAGTATTTTCCACTAAAAGGCATCTTTTTAATCCTCTAGTCTAGTGATATATCAGGCTTGAGTGAAGAAAACAATAGGCATGTTCTTCTTTAAGGTCTGGATCAACCTGATACAGACCTTAAAGGGCTACCATGTTACCCTTCTCTGATTTCAAAGAAGCATATATCAGAGTGTCTTCCATAGCTCCATTGTCCCTTACCCTGACAAAAATCCTCTGGAGATTCTATTATCTTCCTTCCTCCTTATGTGACCATCATGAAGAAATAAGGCCTCAGTTCCTTAAATGTAATATAATCAGTATGTATAATTTTACTTGCATGTATGTTTACATGTTTGCCCATTTGATATTGGATAACCAAATTGTGTACTCTACCACAGAGAAGACTATGTCTCCCCTCTCAGCCTTTGTTAGTTGTCTGTAGCTCTTTCTATACAGTTGAAATTTCATGAAGTTTTCTCTGTCTGATTGCTTAGTCACCGGTGTCATTTTCGTTGAGCTCATGTTTGGGCAGTCACGGTGGTGGTGAGATTGTATGAATGTATCTTCTAACTCTGCTAGGAGACACAATCTCACAGCAAACTTTCTGATTTTCTGACTTACAATCTTTCCATCCCTGCTTCTGCAATGTTTCCTGGGGTACAGAAGTTGGTTTGTAGGAGTATCTATTTGAACAGAGGTTCTACACCTCTGTAGTTTGATTGGTTGTGGGTTTCTGTAATGGTCTCTGATTCTTGCAAAGCTAATTTTCTTTGATGACAGGTGAGGCATACACTCATCTGTGGGTATCAGGACAAATATTTAGAATGTGGTTTGGTATTATATTGGTTTAGTAAAGTAGTGGTTATAGGTTGCTTCCAACAACTATGACTTTACCAGCACTGAGCGGTTGACTCGGACTTTCATACTAGGAAGGATTTCATTCTTGTTAAATGGGTATTATATATAATTAAAGAGCTATCAGTTACCACAAAGTTATGTGTACCACTACTCCACAATTGAGCTCATCTTTCCATGCTGGTAGTTACTGTGGTTTACAGAATAGAAGGATTGTTGGTGGCTTTCTTTCTTGGAAACTTGCATGGCCCTGTCTGATATCATAAAGGCTAGTCCTTCTGGAGATGGCATTCAGAATAATGTCAGTTTAGGACTCTTGACCTTGTATATAAAGTGCATGGTGTCTTCAGCAAGAGGGACTTACCTCCCACCTCTGGGAGCAACCAAGGACAGAGACAATTGTTTGTAATATTTTGGAGTCTCTTGGATAACACTGAACAACAGCTTAAAAAAAGTGTTCTGCTTGGTGTTGGTGTTTTCATTAGTTTGCTTTGGCTAGGTAGAGGAACCATTGTCAGCCCAGATGAGAAAATTTCATTTAAACTGTATGCATATTTATGTACAAAGTTATATGTTCTGTAGAATTTTTTGGTAGATGATTTTAGTAGAGTATTTATGGCCTTTTCAAATATTCTACTGATATTATGTTTTTCCGTCCTATATTTATTTTACCCCCTTGCTCCCGCAATTAGAGGACCACTTTTCCTCATTTCCCCTATCATATGACTTGTACCTGGCTATGCTTTTTTTTATTTTTTCCCTATCCCTTATCCCAGCAATGGTTCTTTTTTTTTGTTAGATATTTTCTTTATTTACATTTAAAATTTTCTCCCCTTTCCTGATTTCCACTCTGAAAAAACCCCTATTCCCTCCCCCTTCCCCTTGTTCAGCAACCCACCCTCAGCCACTTCCTGGCCCTGGCATTCCCTTACATTGGGCCTTCACAGGACCAAGGGACTCTCCTCCTATAGATGACCTACTAGGCTATCCTCTGCTACATATGCAGCTGGAGCCATGAGTCCCACCATTTGTACTCTTTAGTTGGTGGTTTAGTCCCTGGGAGCTCTGAGGGTACTAGGTAGTTCATATTGTTCGTCCTAAGAGGCTGCAGACATCTTCAGCTTCTTGGGTCCTTTCTCTAGCTCATGTCCATCCCAGGTATCCAGGTACTTCCAAATTTTAATCACCTCTTAAGTGAGGGTTACAGAAAATGGTCACTTCCTTGAGGGAAAAAAGATAAGAAAAACCTAAGTCAGCCTCTGGGATCCCTGGTCCCTAGCCATGTCAAATCTGGAAATATATTGGCTTATGCACTTCTGGAAACTGATCTCTAGCAAGAATAATACTGCTGACAGGCCTAAGGGCATCCCACACTTGTAGACAAGAAGGAACCTGGTCACTCTGTGGGAGATCTTTTAATCCTAAAACTGCATACCCAATTTCTATCTCCTGCTTTTCTTATTGCTCAGCTAGTAACCCATCATGTTTTGAGTACTTTCAAATAAGTCCCAGGGACAACATGTCTTAAGCCTAGTCCAGACCTGATTTTAAAAATCATTTACATGTTTACTTATCATTTGGTTTGTTGGAATTAGATTCTTTGATCCTGATTTTTCATGTTAAAATATGGAGATATCACAAAAATCTGTAGACCAAAAGTCAATATCCTTGTTATAATTATTCACTGCTCTTTTTTTTTCTTGTGAAGTTTTAGTGGTTGATCAAATGAGTTCAATAAAGATCCTCCCACATAAGTTCTCCAGACATGAGTTCATTCTCCAGTCAGCTTGCCACTACACTAGTTCTATTCTGATTGAGAATTGTCGTTTTCAGCATGTGACTCTTAAGACCTATCCCTTTCTATCTCTGGATGATTATGAACTAAGAATTAATAGTAAGTTCATCCTTAGATATGATCATCACCTTACTCTCTATGATAAGCAATTTTATAACTTTGCAAGAGAAAAGAAAATACTCATTTTTTTCTTCTCTCATTACTACATTCTCTATTTAGTTCCTTCACCAAGGTGATATTTAAAATAATGTTTAGATTTTATAAGGCAATTATTATGAGTTCAACATATCTCTTCAAACTTTATATTAGAATGTACATTCCCAGAATTGTGTAGAGGACTTCTCTCTATGAGAGCTCTCCCTGATGAACGAGAGACATATTTATAAAAGAGCTTCCAGAGAAGCATTGTTCTAGCTTTTCGAAGCAGGAAGGAGGTCTCTCCAAAGGTGACTGGACAGCAAAACACAGCACTATCTCAATATTGGACTCACAAAATCTAGAATTGAGATAAATAAGTGTTCATATTTTCAAATTACTAAGAACCCTGTGGCATTAGGTAATAGCAACTAGGATAAACTAAGATAATTTACTGTATATTGTTCTTTCTTTAGTACCTAAAATATGACATTTTTTGCTGTGTCCAAGGCAGAAAAAAATCAAATGCTTCAGTAAAATTACAGACTTTGTAATTTCAATCTGTCATTACAGTTACATTTCAAGTCACTTTCTCCAATTCATCTCGGCACATCAAACCCTCAGGCTCACTGCAGACTGTCATTTCTATGTTGTTCTTTAGTCTGTGTGGAAATCCTCTGCTCTAAGCCTCTAGTTTGTCACCTTTCACACTCCCCTAAAATCCCAGCTCAGTATGTTCTTAAGTTCTCCATCTGCCTGCAAGGCTCCTACCTTTAACCCTCTCCTTTCCTACTTACAATCCTCCTGGAATGAATGTGTTTCCAGCATCTGTGCCAACACAGCAACACAGAATTCCTGCCATATTCACATGAGTTTTGCTGTTTTCTCACTATCCAGGCACAATGTCTCAAAGTTGAGTCTTATTCATCGCATCCACACTGACTAATGCAGTACCAGACACATTTCTAATCATTTACTTATGTGAGAAATCTATAGCAAGTATAAAAAGTCCTGATATTTAATGCTTTAAATTTTCATACACTTTTAAAACTGTAATCTACAAAGCATTCCATCTTAATAAACCCAAGTTGGAGTGCTTACAAATTTACTACACTAACAACAGACACATTTTTTTAAGATTGTGCCAAGAAATTCTGAAAACTAGGAAAGTGTTTTACACAACCACATTTTGATTAATTTGTAAAAAGTATTTGTATTGGTCTAGCTGTGTCTATTACTTAGTAATTTAACACTCATCAAGATAGATATGTATAACTCAATTTCCGGATAAGGTTTCATGTAAAATCCAGTAATCATATAAAATGCTATCCCCACAGCACTTGGAAAGATGTTAAACTTTTATTGGTTTAGTCACCTACTTATGAATTTTTTGTGTTTTTAAACTAAGAGAAGATCTTTAATAATCATCAGGAACAGGCTTCTAGATTAGCTAATAAGTAGAATGACTCAGTCAAAAAGAATGTATGTACTTCAGATGGATTATTTCTAAAATTGAGATCATTCAACTGATACAACTATGAATAATATTTATATGCCTTGTGCTTTGAGTAGGATACATGCCGACGAGAGATTTTAAAGAAAATAGACAAGAATTTAGTTCTGACTACTAGAAGGAGTTTATTAGCTCTGTGAGAGAATTCAACATTTTATGAGCTATTTATCTATTGCAACAGAATTCCTAGATAATCTCTTAATTATGAAGTTCCTTAAGTTCCTAAAAAACAATTTCTGGACACTAATTGATGATACTGCTTGCCATTTTGATGAAAAAAGAGGTTCATGGAACAAAACTGATGAAAACTGATGATTTAAACCTCATTTAAATCATATAGAGCCATCAAGTTCAGAACATGAGCTTCTAAGTCTATTATAGAATAAGGACATTTGAGATTCTACAGCATAAGACTAAGCTGTAGATTTGTGGATCTTTAGAATCCTGTGTGTGATTGATTGGTAGAAACAGACATTAGTATCTTAAGAATAAATCATGTCTTGGCACCGTTTTCTACTCTGGTTGTGTATTATTCATTGTATTTGATACTTTACTGGTGCTTGGACAAAGTGCCTCAAAAAACAATTTGAAGAAAACAAGGCTTACTTTGGCTTTCATTCTGAGGTCTGTTGCATCTTTTGGGGAAATTGTAGTATCAGTAGCATAAAGCAGCTAGCTGATCAGATCACATTCAGTCAGGAAGAAGAGAGAGGAATATGTCTGCTCAGTCACCTCCTTTTGGTTCAGTCGAGGACACAATCCACAGAATGCTGTTATCCACATTTCAATTGGGTTTTCCTGCATCAGTTAATTTATTCTAGAAAATTCTTCAAAGAAATATTCATATGCTTGCTTCCATAGTGATTCTGAATCCCATCAAGTTGACAAACTTGCAAACTAGCAATAACATTTCCAAGTCATTGTTTTATTGAGTGGTGGTAATATTGAGAAAATGTACAAATGATTCAGATGGACTTGGTATTCATTTGACATACCCATTCAACATTGAAAAATAGTATGTAGTGGAACATTCTTAGATTTTTGGAGTGTGAAAGAGTTGTTTATAGGGCATCAAACAAGGATAAATGAAAATTAGGTATTTAAAACTATATATCACTATAGTAATATATCCTCATATAAAATACAATAGAAATACAATTAGTGACGTGAAATGATTGCAATAGAATAAAATTAAGACTGGGTCACTCACTTCGGCAGCAGATAAACTAACACTGAAAATATTTAGAGATTAACATGGACCCTTTGCAAGGATGACACTCAAGTTCATGAAATGTTCCGTATGTTTTTGTCAATAACCTGCATCCTTGGGGACTTCCAGAGACGTAACCACTGACCAAAGAACATACTGAGCCTAGGCCTCACTCACATTTATAGCAGGCATGCAGCTTGGTCTTCGTGTGGGTACCCTAACAGCTGAGGCAGACTCTGTCCTTGAATCTGTTGCTTGCCTGTGGCTCCTGTACCACTAGCTGGGCTGTCTTCTCTGGCATCATTTGGAGAGGATGTACCTAGTCATCTACTTGAGCAGCAACCTGAAGTGACAGAGTGGGTTGCTCCACCAGAAGGAACCTCCCTCTGTGTAGAGGTGAAGGGGAGGAAGGAGTGAGGAAAGGGGTCGTGTGGTAGGGGAAGTAGGGGGAAGCTGTGATCAGTATGTAAAATGAATAAATAAATCAATAGGAAAAAGTAACTCTTGCTATACAAGCCAAAGGTTTATATTTGGATGAAAGGTCAATATTATTATGCTGGGATGAAAAAATTATTATAAATTAAAGTGAAAACACCTATGTTTTTAACTGACCCTAAGAAAATTCTGTTTATCTCATGGGTTTTTAATGATGCTATGATGGAGACTGGAATTAATTTTAAGATGTGGCTTTGACTTGATTAGCCTTGAGCAGGCCCAGTGAAATTCCCAAATTGTATGTTTGCGATAGGTATGTCAAGATTGAACATAATAATTTGGAATTTGAAAGATTATTAGAATAAAAAGAGGTATTCATGGACAAATACAGTTATAGAATAAATAATTATTAATATTTTAAACAACCTAATATTATTATCAAATTTTACTGTTATAATTTGGGTGTGAAGTGGTCTCCAGAGGCTCATACGCTTGAACTCTTGGTTCCTAGATGAGGGCACAGTGAGAAAGTTGTGAGACCTTTAGGAGGTGAAGCCACACTAGAAAATGTGATCATTGTGGATGCATCTTGAAGACTTATGGTCCGGTCTGATTCCTGTTCTCTCTGTGTGTTTCCTCCTTGCCTAAGCATAGCTCTGCCTCTGCTGCTGCTACTGCCATGCCTTTCTTTAGAATCCTGCCTGCCTCCACAGGCAGGCAACAGATTCAGGGACAGCACCTGCTCCAGTTTTAGGGGAACCCGCATAAAGACAAAGCTGCATGCCTGCTGCATGTACATAAGGAGACCCAGGTTCAGCCCGTGTATGCTCTTCGGTTGGTAGTTCTGTCTCTGGGAGTCCCCAAGGACAGTAAGGATATTTTTTTTCATTGCATCAGGGAAAGTAACTAACACAGCTGCTGTATTGTGAGGATAAAAAGAAGCCTACATCTTAATTCTTACATAATGCATTTAATCCAACTTTTAAAATATTGAATTGCAACTTGAGAGTTTCAGGGAGACTACATTAGTTTAAAATACATTTTTGCTTTTAAAGATAAACATGTCATTATTAAAGTTTTTATTTGGGTAAATGAAATTAGTCTATAAAGGCTTCTTTGTTTTATTTGACTACTTTTCTTTACATTTGGTTTAATTATTTTTTTTTAGATAATTGACTTTTACTTAATATATTTAACATATATGGTTAGATCAAACCACATCGCAAGGTCAATCTAGGCTTGTTCACCTGTGACAAACTCATATATGAGAAGCTCACACGTGATCTTTAAGAAAAAAAATACATGATCACAATATTGTTTCTTAGTAATGAAAATTTGCTTGGTGGCTGCTGCAGATTAATAATGCATTGACATACACATAAATAAAAAGTATGCGTTGACAAATCTTCTGTTGTGATTTTTGTCACTGTTGATGTTAAGTACTCTCATGTACTAATTGTTATATCACATAATGAAAACAGTTTTCTCTACAAACAACATGAATCTAAGTCTCTCAACATTAACTGTGCTGACCTTTATATTAAGAAGAAATGTTTAGGTATATGCTTGTATGTAAGCATACTTATTCTCAATTCAAATTGTATTATAATAACATGTGTTCACGTTAACATTTTAGGGAAAAGTAAAACATTTAATTATTATTAAGTTAAAATACAGTACCTGTGGGAATTCCCATGGTAGTGGGGATGGATAGCTGATAGAGTGATTGGAGCTAAGGAGTATGGTTCTGATCCAAGATGTACTTTCGAAAAAGCCCTAAAGAGTTTCTAATTATACAGCCATAAATAATCTTAGTAGTAACAAGATTTCTATTACTTCATATTGAAATACTAACATATTTACCCCAGTGACTGGGAGTTCTTTGTAATTTTTTTTTTTTCGAGACAGAGTTTCTCTTTTTAGCTCTGGTTGTCCTGGAACTCACTCTGTAGACCAGGCTGGCCTCGAACTCAGAAATCCGCTTGCCTCTGCCTCCCAAGTGCTGGGATTAAAGGCATGCTCCACCACGTCCGGCTTGAGCTCTTTGTAATTTTCACATTGTTTAGAATCACCATAATTAACTTGGGCAATTGTTTGAAATCTATAGAAGACTTAGTTAAATGGAAGATTTTTACAATAGCAGTCCGATCAGGAAGTGGCTTCAATGGTGTTGGCGTCCAGGAAGGTGGGAGAGACTCGGGTAGAGACATTATGTATCCTCACTCTGCCTTATGTGAGTAGGCCTGGGTTGACCCTGTGATATGATTTGATCTGACCATATTAAAAACATTAGGACATTTAAATAAAACTGTTCTGACCTAGAAAAAAAATCTTATAATAAATTACGAGAAGTATAAATTTGGGAATTGTGAGAGTTAATTTTGTGTAATTATAATAACCAATTCTAATGCAAGCAGGCATTCTACAATTCAATTCAATTTGCATCCACTGCTGATGGTGGCACCAGACTCCAGAGATCCAGGGCCCAGTTGTACAAGATTGTTCTCAGTGCAGACATGGGAGCCCTCACATTACCTGTACTTCTCTCTATAAACTTGGCTACAAATCTAAGGTCCTTTTCTCATCACAGATTTAATAATTCTTAATGTGAAGAATATATTTTACATTTACTAGTTTATAATAAAGGGCATAATTAGCTGGATATATACCTGGGTCATGAAGCATCCTGGTTACAAAAAGTTCTGTCTTCACTGGCTTCTTAATACACAGATATATTAAGCAAGGTGTTCACTGGCCATGGGTGACTCACTCAAATCCCAGTTCCTACAGTTCCCCGGATGTTGTAGGTGAGGTCTGAAAGCTGCATGCTTCTCATCAAGCTGATCTTTATGGAGAGCAGCTGAATTTTTGAACCATCTGAGAACTGCCTTGTAACAAGAGGTTCTTCTGTCTCTTTTGTCAATGAAAATTCTCCAGAATTTAGGATCTCTGTAGCAGGAACCAAAGACAGAGACCAAATATTTCTCTGCGATGCCACGCCTCATCAGTCTTAAGAAAAAAAGTGTAGTCTACTAAACATCCATGCCTTATTTAATTTTAATCCTCTGTATATTGAAAGATAATCTGCTTTGTGTTAACCTATGAATCAAAAGAATTAGAGAAAAGTGCAAAAGACATATAGAATTTTTAAATAAATTTTAGGGAAAAATTTAAATTTAAGATTTCAACTTAAAGTATATAGAAGAAAAATCAATTAAAGCCTAATGATTTTGGTTATCTTTCTTTTATTAAACTTATAAATAAAAGACACTTAAAATAGCAATATATCAGGAAACATGGAATAATTTCTATAGTTAATGCCACTGTTATTTCTATATTAATTAATAATTTTACTGAAGTTTACAAGATGCCAGTGTTCTTTTTGTGAAAAATTATTTTTGGAGATAAGTTCCAACAGTAGTCACTAAAAGAAACTCTGGTGTGGTTAGTTATTGTGTTGTACGCTTTACACGAATATCTCACTTAATGTTAACTATACTTTGATGAAAATTAAATATTTAAAACATGAGTGAATTCTTGGTCATAGGAAATGCAGAGACTCCCAATAGATAGAACCCCCAAAACTCGAGGCAGAGACCCAGGATAGACTGACCACAAGGAGCTCCTGTGCTCAGTTCTTAAAAGCATGACCACTGCTCCTAAAACAAGATCCTTTCCTCATTAGCTCCTAGAATATGGAAATGAAATTAATGTAAAAATAACGAGAATATGGAGATTAATTAGAAGCATGAGAGCTTTATAAAATAAAAACAGGATTGAAGATTGGAATATAATCTTTGCCTTTCTCTTAACCATTTCAATTACTGTAATTGAACATAACACATTGTGGAGTTATAGCTATAATATACTCTCAGAGGGTTGTATGCATTATTGTTTAATCTGCATGTAAAACTGCCACCACTGTATTCTAGATAGTAAAACCTAGAAAGTAATTTCTATGCATCATGACCTAAAAATTGACTTGAAATGCTCCAAGCCATATACAGAATGAAACACTGATGGTTCTTTTGCCAGTTAACATTAAAAGTATAAAATTAAAAATATCTGATAGAAATTTCTTAGGAAAAAAATTGGTGCACAGTTCGCTAGTAACTTGTGGAAAGTTAGTGGGACTGTTTTTTTGCTTGAATGGTCCACAGAGACTGAGTGACTAGCTTTTATGGAGGAGGCCAGGTCTCGGAAGAAAACCAGCTGTGCAGAGACCTACATAAACACACCGGACATAAATCTCCACTGTCAGGAGCCCACTCCCTTGTATTATTTTTGTTACTAATGATGACTCTCTTCTAGAAATATTATGAGAAGAACGGGAATTCATTTTCCCTCTGTATCCTCTGTGTGCATGATGAGCCTTCATTTGTTTAGCAGCAGAGGAGGAATTTTCTATCATCAATGATTTTAATACCACTTCTGGCACCAGGATTCAGAAGATGTATGGCTACTTAAGAAAAGTGTCACCCTGAACCCAAGGTGTTTTATTATCTTGCTTGTGAGCACCTTCTATGAAATTTCACATTAAATAAAACAATTTCTAGACCACGTACTTGGTAGATACTGAGTGTCATCATAAGAACATTTTTGGTCCTGACAGCTACAGTTGTATTCTTCAAAAATATGAAAATGTTAGGTTCTTCTGTGCTCATAAATACAAAGTTCTGTATTTCTTTATTTCAATCATATATAGTTTACATTTTGAATAAGATTACACAAATAAGAAGCAAGGGCATCCTACATTCTGCCCCAAATGCTGACACATATTTTCCTTTTCTAACGATATGGGAAGTTAAAAAAAAAACAATTGTAAAAACTAAAATATTCTAGACCTCTATTAAAAATCACCTGCAGCCAGATGGTGGTGATGCATGCTTTTAATCCCAGCACGTGGGAGGCAGAGGCAGGCAAATTTCTGATTTTGAGGCCAGCCTGGCCTACAGAGTGAGTTCCAGGACAGCCAACACTACAAAGAGAAACCCTGTCTCAAAAAAAACAAAAAACAAAAAAACAACAACAAGAAGAAAAAAATCACCTGTAATCCTATGACAAAGCAAAAGCTCCAAAATCTGTTTGTTAAAACATGATGTCCTGGTCAGTTTTACCTATCACAGCTATATAGAATCACCCAAGGTTAGTGTCTCCATGAGCAACTATCTAGATCTGGTTAGCCAGTGGGCATGCCTGTGGTAGATTGCCTTGATTGTTAATTGAAGTAAGACGATATTTCTACTGAAGGCAGCACCATTTCTTGACCTAGGGTGTGAACCTTATAATATGGAAGAAAACAGAGTACAGCCTCAAACAAGGAAGGGTGGGTATATTCTTTCTTCATTCTTGCCTGTAAGTGTTATATTTTTACCTTCTCTTCTCTGAAATGATGGACTGTGACCTGAAATTGTAAGCTAATATGAACCCTTCATCCCCTAAGTTGCTTTTTTATTAGATTATTTTCCATAGCAATAGCAAGGAAACCAGGACATGTGCTTTTACAACTTAGAGTACTATAATACAAATTAAATACTTATAGTACTAAATGCATGCAATAAACATGTGCAATTACAGAGAGGAGACCTCAAGAAAACTTCCACTGTACTCTGCCACGGACTGGGTTTATGGTGGGGATGAGAGTTCTGGTCAGGTGGGTAAAAAATTCGGCAAGTGAGAGACAGAGACAGACACAAGGAAGTGCAGAGTCTGAATGTATTTCTTAAAAATGGCATGAGGCTTTTATAGTCATTACAAAAGAAAAATGAAAAATCTGGCAGCTCAGCAGCTGAGGTACATCTGAGGCCACCTGAAACACACTGAGTCTAAAGCGGCCACCTCTTCTGGACAGACGCTGCGCCCCGGGCCCAAGCGCTCTGGGTTCAGGGAGCTGCGGACTGCATGAGGCTCGAGGCTTGAATCTGAATGAATCTAAGTCTAAGTCCTAGTCCATCTAAGTTCTAGTTCCAGTCTAAGTGCCCCTGCACAAAGTGAAAACCAGGCTTATATGGTATACAGAAAACAGGGCGAATGACAAAAGTCACGTAGGTAGGTGACAGTCACATCAAGGTCAGTAAGATCACATAGGCAAGGGATGGTTACATCAAGGTCTGTAAGATCAGGTATCCAGGTGTGAACGAACAAACGAACAAACGAGAAGAGCAGTGGTGTCCTCCCCGCTGGGGCTATTTTGGTATTCCCATGCTAACTCTCTGGGTCTGCTGAAGGCAAGCACCAGGAAGTTTCAATCTAGCAGTTCCTGCTAATGCCCTTAAGGGAGGGAAGCCCTTCAATTACTCTGGTATGTAAAACAGTTCTGTCTTCTGTGGGGCTGCCCTGAGAATTCTATGTTAACAGTAAGCAATGGTGCCTGACCTCTGTTGCTAACTCTGAGGACATCCTATCTGATAAGGCAGCTTCCTTGTGAGAAATTCCAAGCTAAGGACAGCTTGGTAATAAATTAGGATATATTGGAACGCTGTGTTGGCCAGGAAACAAGGCTCAATCTTAAGTTTTAGCCATTTACGAATCATTTCTTGGGGTACCTTTATGCCTGAATAAGAAGTCATGTTGACGATTGGAAAGACTAATCTGGAAGACGTCTGAGTAGGGGATGCCAACGACTGACTGAATACCCAGGAGGCACAAACTCCCTTTGAAGTCATAACGCCTTTTGTCCATGATCAGGCTTTTAACCCTGATACTGCAGATGTAATTGGAGTAGAGGAGTGGGCGTGGCATTACTCTTCCCACCCACTTTTTGAAGATGACATTCCATACAGGAAAAGTGACTCGATGTCCTGCCTCTGTCTCCTGCTTCTTTATCTTAGGGTAGTTCCTGCAATTTTTGGTTTGTTTGCAAAACACAGCATATACTTTTAGAACACTAGATGTATTTCAAAGATGGAAAATAAAGTGATGGGATAAACTGTAAAATATAGCATCTGTATTAATTACAAGAACTCATATTCTTCTGAGATATATTGACCTTAATGAATGTTACTGTTCTATCATGTTTTAAGTGATATAGCCTGAGAATGGGAGAATATATACTTAGGAATGCCAAAGTTTAAAAAGGGGACATTTCTAGGTACTATTGAGATAGTTTACAATGACTGGCCTAAGACTTTTATCAATTCACTTCACCTCTCCTCAAAGTCTTATGGTGTTCTTTGTCCAGTTAGGTTTCAGTCATATCCAGAACTTTGGTTGTAGAATTATAAAGCAGAAAAAACTGTATTTTGTTAACTCTGGAATTGAAGCTCATTGGGATTGATATTCATCTTGTCACTTAAAATATGTTCTTATGGCTTTCTTGTGTGGATGTAAGAGTGTGTAGGAGGCTGTATTGGTTGAGTCTGCTTATAAATTCTAATACCAACTAAAAAGATTACTTCTTTCTTAACATCATTGTATTCTCTAGTGAAGACAATGAATATTGATTACTTCTAGGTTTACTTTTGTTAGTTTATGTATTTGACTATTTTGTTTACATGTATGTATTCTCATTGCATTCATCTCTGATATTTCTGATGACAACAGAGATCAGAAGAGGGCATTGGATTCCCTGAGACTTATGACCCACCACATGAGTTGTGGGTATTGAACCTGTGGCTTCTGGAAGCACAATAAGAGCTCTTAACTTCTGAGCTCACTCTCTAGTCCAGAACTTTGGGTTTCTCTTACTGTGAGCATTTTATCCGATTCCCAGAGTGTTTTCCAGTAGGATAAGTATGCTGAGGAATATTGTCTCCATGGCACCTTTTATTGCTGTGAGGCCACATAGGTGTCCCATGGCTCTGAATGATGACAGCATTTGCTTCAGCTTCCCTCTGAAATGTTTACTCTGTCAGTACAGTCATTTCACTATTCACAGTAAGTTCTGTCACTGTGTGTCTTTAATTGTATTTTGCTAAATTAAAGAGACATTATGAAGTTGTTACCCTTTGCTTTTTCATTTTAATTTCACTTTTCTTTAATCTTTGGAATGTACTACATTATCAATTAGCATAATAAAATAGTCAGTGTGGAATTTAGTAACTATATTGAATATTCTATAAAGTAGGTTAATTTTCACAATACCAGTGTGTACAAAAAGCAGTAAAATACCCTCATTCTCTTACTGTACCATACAAAGTATCCCTCATGTGCCTTAAATTGATAGTATATTGGACCATTATAGAGGAAAACATTGTCAACGGGTGAATGATATTAATGCCAACCATTTTAGCACTGAATTTTATCCAAAGACTTTAATGTTCTCTGTGCATGACAATTAATCAAGTCTTGCCACATGACTCCAAGCAAGGTATTATTATATGCTATTATAATTTAAGCAAACCATTGTTACAGTTCAAGAAGATGAGAGATTCAGTGACTGTCAGAGATCACCTATTAGTTCAATGCCAGAGCAATACCACTGAGATTTCGCAGTGCTGCTAACATTAAGTCAGCTCTGTATGTATTACCAGTGAGCATTGCACTGTTCTACTGAAATTACATTTTATATGCTACTCAAGGAAGAAATTTAAGTGCATATGAATGTAATGGCTTCAGATTTTATCTAAATTTATAGCAAGAATATATATTCTTCTAAAATATTGGAAATGCTACCCATATAAATTAGCATTGTTTTATTATTATAAATACTACAATATCCTTGAAATAGTGTTGAGCTCGCCTTGTGTTCCTTGTTACTATGTATTTGACAACAATAGGAAACAGAGAGGGGTTCTTGCTTAGTACAGCAGGGCTGTTACTAAAGGGGAATTCTAGAATGAAAACTTCTGACAAGACAAGCACTCAGGGTCTCAGGATTGTTGGAGTCTTTTCACGGAAGGACACTCGATTCTCTTACAATCTTTTACCACAGTTAGCAGCAGCAGCAGTGGTTGACACTCTCTTGGTCTCTTTCTTTTCTTCCTAGATCTACAAGAAACAGTACGAGCAGTTTTATTCAGCTTCCTTCCGATTCTATCTCTTCATTCAGTGCTGCCTATCCGCTCCAGTGTCCACTTAACGAGAATCATTGAGAATGATCTGTACAATTGATTGGTGACATCTAGAGCGGAATTGACGCTTCACTGTGCAGGGAGCCCTTCCTAGAGGAGACAGAATTGTCAAACAAAATGCAGAAAAGTGTCTTATCTGGGTGAAACTGGCTATTACAATGGCTGGAATTCAGTTTCTGAAAATCCTTCTTATCCTCCTTGTTCCTGGACACTACACAGCACCTATCTCCCCTGAATCCCATAGTCCTTTGGATTTGTATTCATGGCTGCGGCGCAACAAAACTACCGCAGATAATTGAGGTAATTGGCAAACCACAGGGGCACTTAAACGGCTCACCTGCCTATTTTGGTTGGCTCATCATCACTCTAATTGGCAGTGGGTAGTTACTGGTCCATTTGCTGTGTATTAT